>OMNV01016177.1:24869-40780 GCA_900303265.1 Brotula barbata | reverse complement strand
ACCTGGATTTGTCAGAAAATAGGCTTGTAAGGTAACTTTCTCCCGTGTTGTTGCCTTTTGCTTTCTCGCACTTTCCTATAGGTCTGTGTGCTTTGGCTCCTCGCTCTTAAATTCAGTTTGAGCTGTAGAGAAAAAGGAGGAGGAGATGGTCTCTGCAGCGCTCACACATGTTCTCCCATATGCCTGTTTTTTGTTGTTTTTTTTATTATTCACCCCCAGTTTCTTTGTTTGTGGGAATTGCTCCTCTCCCTTACTTCCTCTCATTATTCTGCACCTCCTCTAGGTGGCTTTATATATTCAGCCAGCAGCTACATGCAGCTTAGACCCCCCCTCTTCTTTCTGTGTATCCAAGGCTTTCCCACTCTGAGCTCTTACTTTTGCTTTCAAACATCCCTCCTGTCAACACAACGGGCCATAATTCAAAAGCTTCATTTGCGTTTTGTCACGTTGTACATACAATTTCTTTCTTTCTTTCATTTTTGCTCAGTTTTTACCTCCAAAACTTGATGACAGACAATACCATACGACCATACGAATAACAATTCTTCTTAATTCATGATTATTATTATTATTGCTCCAGTAACACTGATTGCTTTTATACAAATTCAAAATAATAATGATGGCATTTACTCATCTATTTAGAATCTCTTTTTGTTAAGGGAGCTGAACGAATGATGAAGTGGAAAACCTCTTGACATGCAAATTGAACTTAAACAACAAAGGAAAATAAGAGAAAGATATTTAACTAAATTGTTTCTCATGGATGTTTTGATTGTGTGTGTATGTGCATGTGTGTCAGGGGTCACTGTCCTTAATAATAGTGGTCCAACAACAACAGACTAGAGCGTAATGAAGCATTGTCCCTTTACACAATCCGAGCACCGGTGTCTGAAATATGACCTGAAGGATCACAACTGAAAGACTGTGTTTGGGGTAGATTCGCTCCACGTAGGTGACCTGGAAAATGACCTTGAGTCAAGTGAGCTCTACATAAATAAAGCATATTAATTATCATCATTATTAATATTATTATTATGTTATTGTATTGTATTGAGAAGCTTCTTAAAGAAATAGTTCCCTGTTTTTAATCTCATCACCACATGACGACAAGAGTAATGGTGATGATTATATAATCAAACTCACGTTAGAAACTACAGAAAATTGTCTGGAATATAACAAAATAATACCAAAATAAATAGTAAATGGTGAAATAAACTATGAAAATCTATATAAGTTTTTTAAATTAATTACACACTGATATAGTTTTAATTGCTTTTGTCAAATTGAATAAAGGTATTGAATTCCTCACTAAATGTGACTGTGAGTATGGGTTTGTACCTATATATTTACAGATTTCCTTGGCATTTTTATTTTATTTTATTTTTAATTTCTTGAAATTTCAATGATTTTTCGCAGAGTGCGCCATCTTATGAAATATTAAGTTAGCCGGTTTTCATTTGTCTGATGCAACGAAATTAGTGTTTGTGGGAAATGTAGTCTTATTGTGACGCATTAGGACACTAAAACGGTCTACTTCCCATGACGTGACCACATTTCCCATAATCCAAGGTCATGTAGTGCCGGAAGGAGAGGTTGATAATTGTGTCTTACTAATTGTAAATGATTTCGAGTAATTTTAATGCAAAGTTTAACCGACTACGGAAAGTTTTAACCGACTTTTAGAGTGAACCGAGTTGTTTGCAGTGAAGATATTGTGTCGGAGAACGTTTTTTTGGACAAAATTGAACGCTTTTCAAAGTTATTGAAGAGACGACTACTTTAACCGGTAAGTAACATAACTTAATGGCGTGAGAGCAGCGTACAGCCCCTTGCTACGTTAAGTACGGCTCTTTATTACTGCCCTATATTTGGACATTAATGCCAAATTTTGACTTTATTTGCATTCATTTGGACATTTAATGTGGAGAAATGGCGGGAATTTCGCCAAGTCACAAACCCCCTCTAATTTCTCGGACTTCGCTTAATTTTGCAGTTGAGTGAAAGCCCTTGTGTGATAAACGTATCCAGTCTGAGGGGATTAAAGTGCATTAAGGTAAACCAGTGTTTCAATCATATCAAACCAGGCATTAATGACTCCCGTTTTCCCCTTGAAATTATAGTGTGGGAGGTGCATCATGGGAAAAAGAAAGTGATTATGGGTCAAATACATTCAATAAGACCTGGAGGGGATGAACTATGTAGACAGGAATAATATGAACGCAATGCCTGGTTGCAACAAGGTCTGGAATCTCCCCCTCAAAACTGTTGTAGTGTCTGTCCTTGCGGAATGATTATGTTAATATGACTAGTATCTTTACATTTCTAATTTTTTTTCCATAGAAAGACTTTTTGACCTTTTGTGGAAATCTTCCTCCCACACTGCAGCCAACTCTATGCTGACATCGGTGTAAACTATCTTGTACACCACAGATTCAATGACCCATGTCATTGCAGCAATATCCTATATGGTCAATAAAATCTGAGTTTGCATTCAGTGATGGTGTGGTCCTTAGCTTATGAATGTGCTATCGTCGCACAGTCCAATTTATGGTATTGTCACATAATCCTTCCACGGTAGATGAACATGGTGTGCACATCAATTTTTGTCCACAACACTAAATCTGCATTTCAGAGAGCTCATTTAACAAAAAGTGTTGATTTAAAAAGTAGTGCAATGCAGCGGAACCAGGCTATAGCTGCTTTTTCACACTGGATATTTAGCAGTGGGAGTGTAGAATCACTGATTGATGATGTTTATACGCATAATTACTACAGTAAACGACACAGCTGTCAATGAGGAGAAAATCACAAACTGTCACTTTTTCTTTCTCACATCTATCTCACCTGCAGACTGAGGAACGTTCAACAGTTTGCGTTTGTGAATGTTCATGTATGTTTCTGAATATAGGTGAGATTAAACTTTTGCATACACACAAAAGGGAAATAATAATAATTGTAATAATGATAATGTTGTGTTTGGAAAATGCAAATGGAGGAGGGAAATAGTGGTGATTGCATGGTGGAGGCCTATTTTTACTTAATCGGACCTTAAAAACAGCTCTAAAAAAATGTCCCCAGTACATCCTGCTATAGGAGTCAAAGAATCGGGTGCTCTGTAGTGTTTCTGTTGTTAGAATCTGATTTTGGGAGAAACACTGAGCCCAAAAACATACCGCCATTGTACGTACAGTATTTATTGCAGACATGTCCATGAGCCTGATGAAGCTGCTTGGATGACAGTCATCCCATCTTCACTTCTAAATTACATTATGCCCTCTTACACACAATTTTTTTCAGCAAACCGAATGGTTGGTAAGTTAAATAACAAGATGCAGTTTGATAACGTTGTTTTGTCAGGTCGAATATATGCTCATTGGCAGACGCACAGACACAGACACACAGACCCAGCCCCGCCTCCATCACTCCCTGTTTGTGAGGACGTAGCATTGGCTTCTACAGATTGTAAGCTTAGACCATTCTAATTACATACCTAACTTAATAAAACACGAGGCAAGGGAGCTGTGATGCATCACTTCCACAATGCCACACTCCAAACGCTATTTAATTGAGCTCAGGCAAAAACCACCCAGTGACAAAAGCTCTTTGATTTATGATTTGCACATTACATGGCCATCATTACAGAAGCCTGTTAAGAGTCCCGATCCACTAAAACCTGTGAGGCCTCAGTCACTGGGGTGATGCGATAAAGTGCTCCCTAACAACCCAGTCAGTCAGACATGGGAGCACTCTGGATAATGAAACGAAGGAATGGGATGAATGGGATAGTCTAATGGAGGCTATTTTGAATGTTTATGTGATTATGCAATGATTAAAGGAGTAGAAATATAGAATGATATGTGCAGACATTTTATGTAGAAGTTGGGTAGTATGAGCTTCTTTTAAAGACACAAAACTGCTAAATTAATATTCGCTTCATCACTAGACACTGTTTTCAACAAATTAGGGAGTAATACAGTTGGACTGTCTTCCAACAAGAATTTGGAATTTCTCATGTTTCTCTGCTCTGGTCTGACACTTCTTCTATTGATATTCTTCTGGCGATGTGAAAAGATAACAGTAGTTAAAAAAAAAAAAAAATCAATTAATAGCTCAGTGGAAAAAAACTGCAACCAAATCTTACTATTCTATGACGGCCTGATAGTGTATGCTCATAATTAATACACTAAAACAAAGTCTTCAATAATATTTAAAGTCAGAAATGGATCCCAGACCATTAATGTAATTGAAAAAAAGCTTTTAGGGTGTCTTCATGTTGACACTTTCACCCTGTGTGGACAAGTGATATTTTATGGTTATTTCCCACTAGTGTCAGAGACAGCCTCCCCCTCTTGTATCCAATCAGACTGTACTGCAAGTGGCCTATTTTGGTTGCAAAATGTCACATTTTACAGCTGAGGTCTCCCACATATGGATGAAAACGATTCATCATTCTTTATTTGTCTGACTGAATCTGCTCTGTGTGTATGGTGTCCTATTTTATCCAGGATGAATAATAAGTACCACAATCATGATTCTTTATCTTTTTCTTCCCAGTTAATTTGCCTGTAGATCATGGAATTGGGAAAGTAATGATAAAAACTTTTATTTCTAACAAAATATGTCTCCCGGAGTAATCATTATACAACCTGGGCTCCCTCCAGAGTTTTGCAAATGAGATGCTGTGTTGCTCTCTGCAGGACCGAGGCGAGCGAGGCAGCTTGTTGAATGGGTAGGAGGTGAGATGGCAGGTGAGACTTTCCTGATGAGAGAATCATCAAAATAATGACTCATGAAGCAATTCCAGGAGCCAAGAAAAAAGCATGCAGGTAAGCCGTCATCTCATCTTTGTAGTTTAATTTAATTAACTTAACTTTTTCTACATTGTACTGTGTAAATATTTCCAGTTCAATAAAACCCATCAATTCCAATCTAATCAGAACCAAACACTATGATAGCTACATCAAATTTATTACAGCTATATGATTTTATGAACATGTCCCCGTTGCCCTTAAACTACTTCCATAGAATTTGAGTTATTGTCAAAGCAATTTTATGCCCCTTTAGCAGCCATCACCGGAAATAAACACTCTGAGGACTCAATTTGTGGCACTCAGTGTCAACATAAAGGGTCCAGATTGTGCACAAAGGAACATCCACAAATTCTATGCTAAAATCATATCTGCACAAACAGACTTTAATACATAAGAGCGTGAATGTTTGCGCGTGAGCCATCGTTTCAGTGAGCTCCTGTAAACTGAAGAAAATAAATGCAGCACAATACTTTTGGTGATTAGTTTACCCTTTTCTGGCTGAAGGAATGCTAATCAGAGTTGTTTTTTTATTGTACTGACAACCTGCAGATATTTTGCTCTCCAGGACGCTCATGTTTTCCACCCCTGCGTTGCGCTGCTTTATTTATTTATTCATTTATTGCCTTCATTTTCAGTTTCTGCACATTTGTTACCCTCTTCCATGTTGAAAAAGGTCATATTTATTGCAATGATCCTTGCCTTGTATACATGCGTACGTTGTTATTCTATAGACTGCAAATGTAGCTGTATGCAAATCATTTGTTTCCGTTTGTTATTAAGCTACATAAGATGGACATAGGTTGACAAAGGACATTAGGTTGAATTGATGAACGGCGTGTGCTTCCATAAAGTCAAAATCATTTGCCAAGAGCCCTATGAATCAATCCCCTCTCTTTTGGGTGGTTGTTAGTACACTACATATTCTGAGCTTGGTGTGTCGCCTCAGATAAAGAGCATTAATTGGGGTGTTTTTTAGATTCCTCATGCTCATTGAGTCTTTCTGTAGCCTTTTAATAGCCTTATTTAGCAGAGGTGTTGATTCTTGTGTCATCCTCAGTAATGAAAGCATTTTCCACCGCTTCGACACAACTAAAATTGGCAACACAATCACAGTCCTCAGTACAAGGCAGCCCTCTCCGTCTGTTGAATCAGCTTGCATTGAATGAATGACAAAAATGTTTTATTTGGCAAACTTCTGTCCAGGAAAGGAATTGAAGGTGACAGGCACTCTGCTGTGTTATCATTCCAATCCAAACATTAGCCTCAAGGATGTAAAAAAATGAAACTTGGTACAATTCTGCATTGTTGCCTAACTAATTTCATCGTAAACATGAGCCAGTTCAAAATCGTCATCATTATTTTCATTTTGACAAATTGCTTTTTTCTTACAGCGTGCATGCATTTGTTTTTTGATGGCTTTAAGTGAAGTTCTCTCTGATACCTATTTAACGGAGGTGCTGGACTGCCAACAGGGGGTACCGCAGCCCGCCAATACCTGTGCTTACTGCGATACTGGTCATACGACTTGGGATCTCTGTGCTATTTCTAATCTACAAGGATAACCCATAGTACAACCAAAACCATCACGCTTATGTTACATTTGTAGTGCATACAATATTTACACGGATTTCTCAAAATTATAGAGTGCAGCGATTACCCTGGCAGTGCTGGATGCTGTTTACCCTTCCGCAAAACCAAAACAAACGTTAATAAAACTCCAAACTATATTACATCCATCAATGTCAGTAGCAAGAAAGAATGTAGTGAGATCTGCACGAGCTGTTACTTTGTAGGGATGCTAGTCAGTCATGTGTGCAGATTTCTTAATCCTGACAACACAGGTGCTAGTATCTTCCTAGTATGAGCAGTATTTAAGATTATTTTCATATTAAGGTGGAGGTTTAGGAATATTATCTTAATGGTAGTGGCATCCTAACACTGCGGACATATTTTGGCCATTTTTGTCTTTTCATTTACGGGTCTATTTTGAAACCGTTGCAACTATCTCTTGTGTAAAAACACACTGATCCTCCTCTGCTCTCCTCGCTGCAGCACCACACTGTGCACTGAGTGAAAATAGGCTGTTGTAGATAACTCTCCTCCTCCCTAAAGCTGTATCCAGCCTGAGCTGACAACCACAGTAAATGGCAGACTCTTGTGCATGGTGGTTGGTTGGAACAATGTGTTACATGGTGCATGATCTAGACAAATTAGGAAATAAAGGGACTCATAAAGTGTTCATGGCAGTTTTTGTATTTATAGGTGGATGCATTTCTGTAGACGTTAAAGTGAATGCTTTGAGACTGGAGTCATTGCTTTGTATGGAGACATAATTTGATATACAAAAATTAGTTATGTTTCATGGCGTGTCCTTTTACAAAGTCAATCCTTTTCTCTGCCTGTAGTGTTTCATGCCTACTCAAATGTATCTCCGCATATACACATTCTGTAACGTGAAAACTTAACACAAACGATTGAGTGGATATTCAGGATGTGATTAGACTGTAGAGTTCCTTGTTGCACAAATTATCATATTAATAAGAAAACTAATTTCCTCTGAACAGAATACGATTCTGAGTTCAAATTAATACAGCCCATGAGATATGCAAAGACAAGTATGTTGCTATACGAAAATCTGCAAATTAATGCATTGTTTTACCTAATTAATGAGCACATTAACATAACTGCTTATCTATAAAATACCACCGGGACAGTGCTGGGATATTAAGCAGCTTAAATGCCTCTTGTTCCAGGAAGCAGTTGGTTGAACTTGAACTCAAAATACACAAAGGCCCAGAGCCCTCATACTATGGTGTTTGTAATTAAAGCACAGGCCAGCGCCAATTTTCCTTACTGGCCACCTTTTGCTGAAATCATTCCACTGTAACTTGTTCCTGTCACAGTGGTGTCATTTTTAAAGGTACTACTCCCAACACCCTGTAATCAGCCCTGTCAGTCAGAAGTCATGTGTAAACACAGCAGTCCAGAGCAGGTCACCGTGGTTCAAACTGCCATCATGCCTGGGAAAACCGGAGATTTACTATCCAGTGTCATTTTGAACAACTGGATTATTTGATTAACAGGAAGGTCAGGATGTGCATTTACACCCTGAAGTCCCAGAAGAAGAGACAATCGTTACGCGAGACGCACAACAACAAACAACGAGCGATTTGTGTTGGTAATTCCATCTTTTTTTAATTAGACATGGCACTGGCCAATGCGGCTTTTATTTTGAAATGTTCATTCAACAAATTGGCACGCTGTTCTGCTATCTCACAAAATCACACAATTGTTACACATATTCAGAATTATTTGGTATGTTCCACATGTCTTTAAAACAAGGTCAGAATCTGAAACATACTGTACATAGCCACTCAATTTCAATCCAAAAACAAAACAAAAACAAAAAAAAAAATCAAATTTACGGGTTATATATATTCACATATTTTTGTCGAGAATTTGATTTATGAATGGAGAACAAGATTTTTGAGATGCCTTAACTAAATTGAAAATCACCGTATGAGCCACGCTTATATGTCTGTGTTAACAAATTGTACAAACATCAAACGAGAAACCTCGTGAAATCTCAAAATTCACGTTAAACACACATTCAGTCATTAAGAGCAGAGCACAGTGGATGCAGTGGACCTTTCTCACAGTGAACACTGAGAAGCACAGGCAGAACTAATGACATTAACGATGGCTCCATTCCATTTAGGTGTGTCAGTAAGCCATGCAGCACTGTGACACTGGGATGGGTAACGCCTGCTCTACAGTCTGCTCCGTATCTTTGGACACCAACTGATGGCTCCAGCTCCACTTTTATATTGTGTGCATACGTCAGAACAATCAATATGTTACATACTCGTGTACCTGCCGGGCTTGCAGGTTTCTACTATGGAAACTGGGCTTTCTCATTAACAGCCTCGTCTTCATCTTCATCAAAACAACCAAATGTTCCAAACCGACGCATTGTTGTTGTTTTGCAGTGAAGTGCGTAATGGTCGCCGCATGTCTACAAACCTCACAACAACAGCCATTTTGGTCCTCTGTCGGTTTAAAATGTGGAGCAGTGATTTCGGCTGTTTTTGGCTCTTATAGGCTTTTAATGTGTTTCTGCCTTCATGTTGTGTGTCTTTGTGTCAAATGTTCAGTCCTCACTCTAATAACCCAGCATGTAAACAACGTTAATAGAGGAGGGGAAAAAAAGGCTGAAAAGGGAAGTGCCTCCATTCTGCCGCCCCAAGAGATACGCCGCCTTCATGTCATCCTCCTAAGCGCCAACTTTCCAGTTCATAAGTTGTAATTACCACACTGTGTATCAGTGTAATTATTGCTTCCTCTTCTGCAGTTCCAACCTTTAATTTTTATGACCATGGAAATTAAGTCACTTAAGTCACTACACAATTGAGGTGTTTTATCTTAATGAAAAAAGGAACTGTGATTGAAAATACGGCTCTATTTTATTTTGTCACGGATCTACTTTTGACAAAAATCTGAAAACGTCTATTTGGAGTACATTTCGTTGTATCGTGCTAGTTTGCACATTGGAGGAAATGATAACGGCTTCCAATCTTGTGTTCTCAGTTTGGTTTTGGGATAGCATTTTTTTTCTTTACTCGTGGATTAGGAACTGTGCCTTCGATAATTATTATTTTTTTGTAACGGAAAGCCATAACTGTGATGAAAAGATAGTAACAGTAGTAATAGTTTTGCTGATGTTGGTCTGCGTCATCAAAGAAGACGCAGACAGATTAGGAAAGTTTCCGTGCAGAGCTCAGACAGATTATTTCCTGCAAAGTCTTCAAATTAGATGAGTTTCTGCCTTTAACTAACTTCACTGTACTTGGCTTTACCTACGTACATCCCTTCCAGCTGTGTAATTTCACAAGAAAATGAGCCATAAGAGAAAAAATCATTAACATCAGCAAAAGATATATCAGGCAGAGAGAATGGCTCAATGTGCTGCTCAATGATCAGAGCAGCCAGCAGGCTTTACAGCCTCCTGTGTCCGTCCCTATCGCTGCAGCTCGCTCTCACAACATCTAAAGTACACGATGGGAAGGAGCACTAAAAACACTTCTCCTAAGGATAAAAAGTGAGAAGGTCTGACAGCACTAAATTGGCTATTTCTTCCCCTGAGCCTTACTCCAGACTTTCCCTGCCTGCTGATCCATTTGAATTGTGCTATAATTGCTTATGTTGCTTTTCTTCGCTCGTCGTTCCTACAATAGAATTTGATCTCATTACTTTTGCCGGTGGCGTTATTCTCAGCCACTCACCCTGGTAGGAATAATACCAAGTGGCGTTTTAACAAAAGAGGCAGTGTGGAGTGACTGTTGCTCTCTACTTTTTGGTTGGCAAAGTAAAAGATCCAAAGATTGAAAAGGGCTAAGATCACTTTTTTTTTTTTTTTGTTGCCTCACATCGTACCACTTTGTAACTAGTGAAATTTGAAAGAGATGTATTTCTTTAGCATGGGCAAATCAGATTCTGTGCTGCAGTTTCTTAGCTTGTTTTAAAAGGGATTATCTTTGTGAACCGTAGTATAAGGAAACGAGAGAAATTGCCAAAGGGGGGAGAAAGAAACGGTTGTGGCATGAGTCATGAAATAGAAATCAAAAGCCTTGCTCAGGCATAGTTGTGGAGGAGAAGACCGGTTATGGTTTTGGGAGCCATATAGTGAATGTGGCCTTGGGCAGTGTGCTTCTTGTTAAAAGCAGGGATGTACTTTTAGTGTGAAGAAGGCTCTAGATAGCCTATTTGTCCAGACAGCACTTCTCAATTCAGCCGTGTACTCATATACTGTATCTTTTCATGTTGTTCCATTCCTTCTCCATGAGAGAAGAGCAAAGAAATGAGAAACAGGATTTCTATCTCGCAACTCTTGAGGAGGCGGTAAGAAGAAAAACATAATTATAAAATAGGCTGGCTAACGAAAAAAACTGTACCGCAGTGAAATGAAAAAAAGACCAATGAGTTCTAGTCAAGCAGGAGCATTTTCATTTCTTCCTCACAATAGTCCGCTGTGGCGCGTAGAAGCCGACATGTCGAGATGAAGGTGAAAGTGATAGCGAGTGTTGAACGCGAGCAGAGGATGCGATGGAAGCCTCAGTTGCTCCGACTCTCCCAGCACAGGATGAGCGGAAGCAGCAACAGCAGCGGTAACATTGGAGCCGCTTGGCTCGCTGCGCCCCGCTGATTCCCCCTAGCCTCCGAGTCCATGTTAGAGTCCTTCTCAGAATATGGTGGGATTACATTGAATTCCTCGCTCTCTTCCTCCTGCTGCTCTTCTTCCTCACTGTCCTCCATCTGATGGAAAGAAGGAGAGGGATTTCTAATTACAGACTGATTTTGTGAGGCACACCACCGACAATAATCATAATCTGCTCTTGTGAGATACCAAGTTTGATCCATGCAGTTCTAACGCAATGACATACAGGATAAGGCTGTGCAGGCAGAAATGCATCATCGGCTTGTCATAAGAGGTGGACCAGATTTTTGTCCTAAGGTTCTGAAACTCTCCGCTTGTGATCGAGTGCCACAGATTTGAATTCATGTTCACAAATTCCACACAGTTCTCATATGATTGTAATTCTCATCTGAGACAATCTGTGCGAGCTTTATCAGAAGCGTTGAAATGGGGGGGGGAGGCAAAGTCAGGATGTAAACTTATAAAGTCCACCTGAGGCAGAACTGGGTGCACCCAAATATGTTAATACCAGAGGCAAGATATCAAAGATGCTAGCCTACGATATCAACAGACTCGATGTGAAATGCTCGCAGACACTGAAATTATTAATTCCAGCGAAGCAATTGTTCACGGTCATAAATATTCATCAGATTGTCTGAAGGAGTATCATCAATGACAGTGTTAGTTGGGGCGATGTAAACATGATATCAAGACAAAATTCAAATGAATCCATATTACATTTCAATGAAATCCCAATCCCTCATAAAGTGAACTATGACACGAATTAACAGCAGCGCTCTCAACAGCAGACAAGGGGATGTGACTCTTCACATCATTAATTAAGAGACAAGCTCAGTGTCGGCGCAGAAAAACAGGGACTTACTGTATATGGGGGGAGCAAGTACGTAAGGCTTCCACAAGCCGTAGTGTTATTGTGATTATGAGCTGTCTGATGATCTGATGAATGGCTATAAAAGGATATTATAGATTCTAACGGCTCTTTGAAAACACTTCTCTGAAAGCTTCACCTTTAACATTAACTGTATGTCCATTAACTTAATTATGGCTAAAATCACCATTAACAATCTCCTGGCATAATTCCCACACCCGCCCCAATCTATTCTGCATTCCTTTGGCCACAAATTTGTCATCAGTTGCTATATCAGGTGAAAATGTTTACTTAGGTTTGTGTTTTCTTTTGACAGACAATGTTTGCATCACAGGTGAGATAGTGGTGCCACAATATTCAAAGATAATTGTCTGATGGCTGTGGCAGAGATGTTTGAGGCAGGACAATGAAGCGAGGATCTCGGGAATATGTGTGAGATCACCATCAGATTGCTTCGATAGTGATGCGGATGCTGTACCGAACTGTCACGATGAAGTCTAGAAATCTTCCACATAGGATATTTGTTGTATCAGACTGAAACATCACAGCCTCACGTTGGTGCCTGATAAATATAGAAAATAAAAAACTGGACACTCAAACTGTGCACCTAAACAAAGCTGTTGAGCCATGTCATCGTGTAGCTTACCCGTGGTGGGATGTCTGCGCTGTGGAGGATTGTGGGAATGGACGGGAGAAGAGGAAATGAAATGAGGAGCGTTAGGATGGTGAGAAAATGTAGAATATGGAGCAGATGGGTGTGCATACATGAATATTAACAGTAAGTTTGGAATCTAAAGTTGCAAACACCTACGGCTAATCCTCAACTACAATGTAAGCATAGAGGAAAGAGGGAGAGAGTGAAGGCCAAAGACTGGAGTTATACAGGGAGCTGTTGGGTCCAACTCAGTGCCACGGGAAGAGAGCGTGCTGGTGGCAACTGCGTGTGTGTGAGTGTGTGCGCATGGTGAGTCAAACCAAGCGGCTGGACAAAGCATGAGTCAGATGGGTTTAATTAAGAGTCGACACTTCATTTCAGAGAGCAGCATTTCTTTAACACACACACACACACACACACACACACACACACACACACGGTGAGACGCGGAAGAAATGTGGAGCACGTACAACGTTAAAGTCTGGGAGAGTGTTGACGCTGACATGGACCCTCTCCTGGTAGACCCGTGGGGAGGGCTGGGAAGCTGGCATGGGAGTGTTTTCCACAGGAGGAGGTGTGAAGATTCCCATGGAGCTGATGGCATTGCCTGAAACAAATCAGCAGGAACCGTCTTCATTAAGTTCACATCATTATTCATCCTTGCAGCATCACCGAGAATATTATCACTTTTAAAAGCATAGCAAGCGTCAGGAGCTCCGTGAAAACGGTGCATGATTGTGCAAAATACATTTTGAGGCACGCGTACGCTGACAAAGAACATCTCTTCAAACTGACTTTTGTTCCACCAAAGCACGTTTCCCTAATGCGTTTGACTTGAGCACATTTTAAATGACACCTATAAATCAAAACTTTATCCATGATAATAGTCAATTACGTTGGACCACATATATATATATATATATATATATATATACTTCACTGTACTTGGCTTTACCTATAACATGGTTCAGTTGTTATTAGAAGTGAATTCCTGCAAAACCACAATTAACTTTGGCCACAAGAACTTTTGTGGACGACTTGAAGAGAGACAAGGTGCAGGAAAAGTTACTGGGTAATTAAAAGTTGAACATGGAGTGCTGACTCACTTAACTCTATGAACATTAGAGTAACTCTGGGTGTGATCTGACATGATTCATTTCGGCTGAAAGACCACGCAGCTCTGTTAAAACAACCTGACTGCTCTCCAAACTCATTTAACTTTTCATTATAAAGACGGCGTGGAACAAAGTATATTCTTAAAGTAGCCATTATTAATTATTAATACTTTTAGTCAAGCACAGTTTTAGTTCAGCTGCAGTCTCATATAAGGAGAATAAGAAGACGGAGCAGGATATTTTGATGCTCTTTCTTTCCCCTGCTGGTTTGGCACAAAACTCAGCAACAAGCTGCTTTATGTTCATTTGATGTGCAGGAAGGATTCAATGACTCCACAGAACTTGGAAACCTCGTTGCAATTTTGGCAGGCAGGTGGAAACACGTGAGAGTGTCTCCTGCCATCCATTTATTTATTTGAAAACTTAATGGTTCAGTGGTTCACCCTTTCCATCAATTACGGCCTCATTCATTTAAATTCTGTGTTAATGCACATCCTAAAATGCTCAGTTAGTTACAGCAGCGTTTCAGGATCAATTTAGCTCCATTTAAATTTTCAGAGTTTATACACAGTGTATTTGTCAGCAAAAAGCTAATTTTCCTCTGTCATTACTTCGACACAGTATCTCTTTCCGCCAGGTACGTAAGGTACAAGTCATCAAAACGAGGTCTGAGTCTGAAGATTGTACCTCTCCAATTACTGGATGGGCCGCTAAACGTTGCAAAAATGCACTCAGCACTTTGAGCCTGTGACACCACTGACATGTGACTCCACTTGGACTCAGTCTATTGATTTTTAATCTTTATAAAGTTTTCAGAGCCATATCTGTCTACTGTTATTTGGAAAGTAACACATTTTTAAAGCATGTTCAATTGGTCCAAATTGACTGTGCTGCCGTTCAATTTCCTATTCAATACGATATAGCTCGCTAAGAACTCAAAGCTAAAAATAAATAAAGTCTAAGTACATTTACACTGTACTTCATATTCATAATTTTTTTTACATAAATTACAATTACCACTATTATTACAAAATATGTTTAGGGCTTCCGTAAATGACGCGCATAAGTAAAGTTAGAACCCATAACAGCGACAAATAGGACAAAAGGAAATTCATTCTGTGTATTTTCTGCAGTGATACACACAACACTTCACTTACGCAGACATATATTGTTGGTGAACATATGGAGGATGCGCTGACAGCCCTGCCATTCATTCCCACTGCCTTCGCACGTGCACCACTGTGACACCTCCATACTGCTGTTGCTCACGTAGTTTGGAGTCATGATGGTGCCTGGTCGCAGACAGAAAATAAAGATTCCAAAGTGATATTAGAGCAAGAGAAAAAAATGATGATTCCCTTTGGCACAAAGTTTTCATTTTCAGTACACACCTCTGTGGAAGGTTAGGAGCAGTCAACCAACAATATTAGCTGCCCTGCAGATTCAGTGTCAGCATGCAGCTTTCCAGCGCTTCATATTGATAATTGCAGATATAGCAAATTACTTTTTGAAAAATATTGTTGGGAAACAGAATAATATAGTATTATGTATTTCATTTTGTAGATGTGCTGGAAATGCAATTTTTTAATCAGGTTTTTCAAAGTGATGCTGACCGGAGCTGCAGATGTTGGCACTCCTTTTGGAATTTTTGTGAGTTATTTGCACGACAAAATGAAACTTGTAAGAACAAAATACAAAGCAAAAGGTGCCAACTGAGGATTGCAATAAAGAGCCCTTAGAGGAACATTGTCTCTCTCGGCCTCTTCCACCTCTTAAACTTCTTTTTCTCCATCTCACCTATGAGTCCAGCATAGGCCTTCAGGCACATGGCTCTGCTCTCTCGAACACAGGCGGAGACAGACTGAGGGGAGGGCTGGCAGTTGTGCTGGAAATCAGCAAACCGAGATCTGACACAGAGAGAGAGGGAGAGAGAGAGAGAGAGAGCAACATAGAAGAAAAGACAGTTTTGCATGCATCAGCACGAGGAAGAAAAACAAAGAATGCTTTTTTGTTGTGTTTTGACAACTTCATTTTGCGATTTGGCATCTAGCAGAAACAACAGAGAGATAGCTATTAACCCGCATAAAATCCATGTTTAATTTACAGAAAAATATATTTTTATATTTTACTTTGATTTATTTATACTTAATATTCTTCTTATTATTACTATTTTATTTTTGATATTTTTTAAATATTTATATATATATATATATATACAGTATATATAATAATATATAATATATTTATA
>OMNV01016177.1:0-24849 GCA_900303265.1 Brotula barbata | reverse complement strand
CCAGTAGTGACCATTGTGAGAACCCATCACAGCCACCACCCACTTGTTTCTCTATGAAAACCTGTCGTAAAAACTATTTTCTGTGGTACACAAAACACTGCAAACTATAGCAGAGTTAGATAATAATATTGCTTCAGATGTTCACGGTCCTAGTTTTCATAAAGCAGTTTTACTTGTTTGCAATTATTGGTATTGACAGAGAGAGTAATAGCCTCAGTGCTGATGGAGACGGTGGATCCCTGGGGCAGCTGAGGTTTACGAGCTATAGATTTTAATAGTAAATGTAGTTGTCTGATGCTCACAATTTAAAGATCCACACACAGACAATAAAATATCGGACTCCATGAACCCAAAACTGTATAAATGCAAATTCCAAAGAAAATCTGCAAGTGAATGGCTGGCACTAAAAAAATAAAGCAGGAATAGTGCTTTCACCATATACTTCAATGGAAACCTCTTGTGGCTCTATAGAACAGAGGAATGCTGGATTTCTACCTATTCTATTTTGTCTGCAAAGTTCTCACAACCTTCAGTTTTGACCACTTTTTACACTACACTATAACTGCTATCAGTTATTCCTTGTAGCAATAAGACGATAAGTACCGAACCCAATTAGAATTATACCATAGAACACATGTGTGAGCAGGGGTGGAGCTAAGCATCACAGGTCAATGTTTTGAGACCTTTGACTGTTTTAAAATAATCCCTTATTCATTTGCAGTCCTCGTTTGTGGAATCGTCACATTGGCCAAAAGTCACATAGTGCAGACATGGAAAGTAAATGAGTTTATTTAGTCAACCCCTGTACACACGTTAAGCAGAGAAACTTTCAAATTTCAAAAGCAATATTGTAGTTTTCACTCCGCTGAACTTATCTGACATCTGTATTAAGTTGTAGATGCAGAAAGAGAGAGCGAGAGTGAGAGAGACTGAGAAGCTGTTGAGTAGACCCTTATCTCTGTAGTCTGTATTTATTTACTCTGTATTTACTATTTAGTAAATAGTCTGTCCTCCCGCCCCCCTTTTTATTTGTGTGTGTGTGTACGTGGCTACAAGCTATCACTGAACCCCCTCACCGTAACCTTTCCACTCAGTTCTGGCACTATTACTTTTCTTCTATATGAGTATTTTTATTATCTATAATTGAGTATATGTTAAACATTTTACTGCAACTACTGAGACAAAAAAAAATGATTTGCTTGTAATTGTGTGCTTTCCACTGTGTCATTGTACCTTTCGCTAAAGGATTTGAAATAGTGAGACTTTACGTCTCTGCTGATTCTTTGTTGTTCTGGGCTGAAAGACTCTAATTAGGACAGTTGTATCTGCTGCATGTGATAACGCCACCCCGCCGCTTACCTACACAACTCATCTCGGGAGCAGTAGTTCTGCAAGCTGAGGCAGTTAGGCTTGCCTGCTCGTTCCTCCCCTCTAATGTTCTCCTCAAAAGAACACGACGGGACGATGGTTTTCCTGCGGCGCTCCCCACAAAGGGTGTCAGAGCAGGGACAGAAGAGCAGAGCGAAGCTGTACTCCTCCGGCACGCGCTCCAAGAAGCGTCGCAGTGCTCGGTGGCATTTCTGCCGGTTACAGCTGTTGTCAGAGGCCGTCGCTCGCTTGGTGCAGGCCACCACGTATTCCGACCGCAGAGAGCCACATTTCTCATACAGGCCGCAGTCCTGGGCTGCCTTCAGACACTGGTTTTGGCCATCAGCAGATAGTGTGGAAGCTGATGGGTGTCATAAAGAAAATGGGATCAGCACAGACAGGCGTTTGAGTGACAAATACATAAATGTTTACAGTGCAATTATTGTCAGGTGATCCATTACCTGCCATGATGGAGGCCATGTGTGACAGCTCAATGTTTCTGACTAGATTTAACTCCAGCTCCTCATATGGAGACACTTCATACTCATCGTACGCTACAGTAACAAACATGTAGAACATAGATATTATCACTGATGATACATGAGAAACATGCAACAAAACCAAAAAAAACCCACACCCCCTTTAACCAACCTGCAAACCTCACAGTCCAGTACACTCTGAGGCAGTGTTCCTCCCTGCGGGATCCACGGTGACACTTGCAAACTTGAAGGGGGCGGTACCTCTGCAAGGAAGTCTGGGCCTCCAGACATTCCAGCCGCGCATCTGGGCCAAGCGGTGACACGGCCTCCTCTGCTGCACAGTACTCCAGCAGCCGATAGAGCACCATGCAGGACTGTTCCTGGATGCAGCCCTGCTCCGCCACCAGACAGTCTAAGGATGCAGATGCTGGCACGCTACCTAGATGAGAGGTTGACATGGACAGAATGGAGGATGGCGATGAGCAAAGCGACTGGTCACCCAAGTACCATCAGTACTAGCAGTTGGTAGAGTGTGATGGTGTACATACTATACTTATGCGATGAAGGGGAGTATTTAATTAAGTTAATGGCACTATTTCGACAGAAAGCACAATTCTGATTGGTCACTGCATTGTTTGGTCAGTTATGACCCCAGACGTAGATTACAGACCAGTCGTCCGGGCAGCCAGAATGTTTGATGCTGTTGCTAAGGAATACAAAGAATTGGCACAATCCCTAGATGGATACAAAATATCATTATCTTTTTGACATTACCTGACAAGAAAGCATCAGGATTTCAAACTGAAACGTGACGAGTCATCAACATGGAAACATGTCCCATTCAATAAGTCACACTTCACTACTAATGTTAATGTGCCATCACGTTATATATACTGTTTAGCACTATCACCACTATTTTTCTCAGCGGAAGCTTGTAATTCATAAACAAAATCACGTCAAATTAATGTACTGTGTGATATGATCTATTTCTTTGATAAATAGTCACATATTAAGGATATTTTGAGCCCCTGGACATCAATGGAACATCCACACGGGTGTCTCTGCTTATTTTTGGGCCTGTTTGCAGGACCATGTGGGCGTTTACAGATCTCATGCCCATCCATCCATTTCCATCACTACACAATGCAAGCGTTTGATCCTGTCTCATGACAAAAATATTGACTTGTCAAATACAGTAATTAGTGGCATAAATGATGGCTGCATTCCATTAAGCTGTGCCAACAGCACGCCTCCGTGATTGTTCAGGCTGCCTCACTGGCACGCTGAAATTCAATATCTTTATTATTAGTGACATTAGGAAAGACAGTTCCTTTCCTTAAACTGGTACTCAAAATGATGTTCTGTTAAAAAGACAACGCTGTCAGTATAAATATTATTGAACTTAACACTTAATAAAGAACCATAGTTGAATTATTGATGACTTATCTCATATTCCACATATTAACTTTGCTGCTACACCCTTTTCCAAAGCATACATAGAGTACTTTTATGGAACAGATCTGCGTATGATATCATCAAGCGGTAATGCAGTGGATTTGGATTTAAGTTGATGGTGGTATCAGCATCCGAGTCAAACTAATTTAATACTAATACTAGAGCAATATGAATTTAATTGTATTGTATTAAGCTGCTGGCTGTTCAATGCTCAATTTTTCAGTTGTAGAAGACAAAGCTTCCTCTACATTCTTGAATGAGCCTCTGAGGACGTATTTTCTCAGTTTTATTGCCATTCTATGCAATGCATTTCATCTCATTGGAGTGTGTGGATTGATTTTTTAAACACATTTTTTGTACATAAGCATGTCTTGTCTTGCTTATTATTATTTAACAAGGACACATGCACAGCTTGGGGTAATCCTTTTTCACGCAGACAGTCTCAGTACTTAATTCTGGACAAAAAGCCCTTTTATTTACAGTGCATAGTGTACCTCACGTACCATCAAACTAATAAATACTTTCATTTCTGTCCTTTCAATTTCTGTCTAACTCTGGATTATAGTGACTTAGTGAAGAAACACAATTTCACCCTGAGGACATTTTTCCTCCCTGCTTGTTCAATCGGCCAAAGGGACACGCTTTAAGTGGCGGTCTGCACTGCACCTAGCCACTCTAGAATTACAACAGGATCCCACGCAATAGGATTCATCCCTTTATAGTTAGAAAAGAGTAATTTAATAGAAATGTTTTGCATATCAACATTCAAAAGTCCAATTTTCCAATAAAACCAAAACATTGTTCTGCACAAAGAGTCACAATTGTCTCTTGTAATTAGCATTCAGCGTGATTGGCAGTGTTCTTTCTGGAATGATTACAAATAAATCTAAAAAGCATAATGTCATAATACTGATTGTTGCTCAATTGCCCCGTGAAAAATACAATGCTGGAAGGCCAGAGACAGCCCGAGGCGGAAAAGAGAGGGAACAAAATCAAAGCCGTCTTCGTAGAAAAAGCGTTTTGATAAAGCTTTTCAGGAAATTAATTTTCTCAAATGTGACACATAATTGTCCCCACAAATTGCACTTTATACACAGTAATTTTATGAGGAGAGAAAATAGCTCGAGTAGGCAATACGCACATGCTTTTTCAACTTTATCTTATTAAGTTGTTTTATCCTGTCACGTTTTAACTGCACAAAAGGAAAAGCAAATGTAAAAATATATGCTATGCAAATGGAGTAGTGTAAAGCCTTTATGTTTGAGCTTAATGTCCATCTGTTCACACAGATATGTACCTAGTTTTTCCCCATGTGTATTTTACTTTAAATACATTAACATATACATCACACAAGCTAATACGCACACATACAAACATACAAGCACAGTGTCAGATCGGTCACATAACTTCAATTAAGCTCACGCTGACTAGCAGCACAAAACGCTGCTGAAATCAAATTCTGCTAAGGCATGTTTTGCAATCCCGGGCACCACATGAGGTCCACATCTCACTTTGGCATGAGACACATCATAAACAGAGGATACGCTTCATCGCCGCCGCAGGAAACCTGCCAAGGCTAACACAGTGTCTCCACAGGGAGAGATGGGGGGAAATGCACACTAACATAGGGGGGCAATGAGTCATATACATAGTCACAGCTTCACAGAGAATGCAGAGGTAATGTTTAGCCGTCTATCTGTCTTTGTGTTTGTCTGTCTATCATCAGAGCTTCGCAAATACAATAAAGTATTATCACAGATGAATGCAACTCCGCCGTGTTTAGGTTGGTGCAATTTAAAAAGGCTTCGTGTAATCTCCTCAGTGTTCACTGAACAGTTTGTTCATTATTCTCTACTCCTCAGTGTAGGTTCCCTCAGGCTTAGCACTGACACACACATACACACACACAGAGAGAGAGAGAGAGAGAGAGGAAGAGAGAGAGATGAGGGGATGATAACCAATAAGTTACAGAGCGGCTCTGTTAAATCTTGTCCAGCAGACAGGTCATAATTATGGTAATAACTTGAACATTCTTTAATGTCACTGTGATGAAGAGGCACTGTAATGTTTGAGATACGACAAATTGGTAAAGTTAAACTTTGGATTAAAGCAACGGATGACTGCGGGTGTGCGGGGTGAGGGTACGTCCGACAGCTCCCTCTGTTAGTGTGCGAAGGCATTGACTGTTGGCTGTGTGGGTCTGCATCCACGTTATTTGAGTTCACATGTGCAACTGTTGACGTCGCATCTGTTGTGGCAATATCAAGAGCCTTTAATCGGGTTTCACTTTAAGCCACGCCGCAAAGCTTTTTACCAACTACTCAAACAGGAAGGATAAAGCCTTAATCGTACTGTATGCAAATTTCCACTGGCTTTTCCGCCCCTGGGAGGATCAGATCCCACCCTGGTTACAGGAGGCTAATGGATCCAAAATACATCAAAAGGCAAAAGATGAAACAAGAAAAGAACTCTACATTTAGTACATTTAGTGAACTAGAGGAGCAGGGGGAGCAGTCAACAGAGAGAGAGGAGGATAAAGATGGTAAATTTTATTCTTAACTGGACTGGGGAAGGAGATTTACAATTTATTTTATCAACAAATGTAGATTTTTGAGAGTGATGATCCAAAAATAGAGGAGAGTAGTGAATGAACCAAAACAAAATATGACCCGTGCCCGCAGGGACCTCACAAGTGTGATATTTGGACCAAGTACGGCTGGCAGTAGATCTCAGATGTAGAAAGACAAAAGTTCGCCCCTCGTGAGTCCCTGCACAGAGAACACCAAAAGAACCAGAATGGCTGTATCCTAAATCTGGCTTAAGTTGTCCTTTTCTTCAGATGCAGCACATTGTGGCTGTTTTCAAGCAACAGACCGAGGAGTTCAATGAGCTGTCTCCACTGAATGAGTGGCCACACATGTATCATAGACACGGACCAATCAGGTGCTGCTTGTGATTCCGCCTCAAGCGTATTTTGTTGCATTTTATACACGTCTAGATTCCTGTCGGGTTAAATGAAAAGTTGTCAGTTCCCAGAGATTGTCTGTTCTTCAGAGGGCCATAACACAAACTTGGGTATTCAGTGGTGCTGTACTGTATGCTTTGCTCTTTGCTGAGTAAATACGAATCAAATATTTGTTTATCTATCTATCTCTAGAAAGAAAGAGGAGAAAGGATAGCCATAAGCAAAAAACTTAGGGGAAAAAAAAGGGAAGATGAATTGCTGTGATATGTGAGCCATAATACACTCTATTGATTTCTCACCAAGAATTTGTGAGGCAAAGCTGATGAAGGTTAATGCCATAAAAGACAAACCACACAGCACATCCCAGCATTCACAGTGGGTGAAATGGTTAGGCAAATTTCTCTTCCACCCATTCAAATACGTACTAGGGGAAGCAGAGCGTCCAGATTGTTGGGCAGTAATTTGACTTGAGAGGAGATGGTGGTAGTGGGAGAGCGTGAGTGTAATGTGAACTGTGTTTGGGGGTTCGTGACAGAAGGGACTTCCTAAAAGGAAATCACAAGCTCGGGGAGGAAGAGGCTGAAAGAAATGACACAGTGGAGCCCAAGTGACACGAGCGCCGCCACACTCAGTCCACCCGCA
This sequence comes from Brotula barbata, assembly GCA_900303265.1. NCBI lineage: Eukaryota > Metazoa > Chordata > Actinopteri > Ophidiiformes > Ophidiidae > Brotula > Brotula barbata. The sequence continues at coordinate 17,940 of OMNV01016177.1, read as the reverse complement.
TTCAAACTTGATGGCACGGAAAACGATAACTGCTGCAAAAAGTCTGAGATGAAAGTGTGCAGTATCAAAATGTACGTGCTGAAAGTATACAGCATAAATTAGTAGTTATGGTGCAAATGTTACACAGCTAATCACAGACGAGGTGCAGCAAGTAGCAAGATCGTTTTTTTCTCCCAGACTTTAAATAAAAATCCTGAATTTCTCTAAGCAATCTCAACACTCAAATCCACCTTTATTTTTGCATGCAGCTGAACCAGAGTGATAGTTCATGTTTGGAAATATGATATGATAATCATGTCAACTGTCAAAGCAAAAGGAAGTATGATTTTCCTGTCAGAATGTTTGTGGTTTGATCCAAGCTTTCACATTTGGACGAGCTATCTAAAAAATGCATGATACCAAAGAAAAGCATGTTTGTAATTTTTAGGATCCATTCAAACTCGGTAGATTAGATCCAAGGCAATAACGCAAACAAAAATATCTCCAGGACACCATGTCTCATTCCCGCAATGTAAATGTCTTTATTACACATGGCAGAACTAGATTAACAACGTTGCACCATCTTGTGCCTCTGGCCTTCATCAAAGATCCATATGCTGGCGCAGTTTGTTTCTAATGTATTCTATTCACATGAAATAAAAGTTTGCATCTGTTACGAGACAGCACCTTGAATACTTTTTCTGCTGAGAACTACTGGTTTGGATTGAATCTTTATGTGTATCTGCAAAGATGTTGCTGTTGTGGGTTTTTGTATTTGTGAACAGAGGTGTTTCCTCGGGAGATAGATCGCTGGTTACTCAAGCTTGCGAAGGCCTTTATAGATGGTGGCATGTCTAACGTGCTTTGAATTTTGTACTTTTAAACCAATCAGCTCATTTCAAATTACATTAAACTTTCCATTAGCATTAAGCATATATTTGTTAGAGCCTCTGCCCTGGGAGACTGTAATCAACCGGCGCTTTTTAAGGAAATGGAAGATTTGCATTTTTACAATAATCAAAATGGCAAAGTTATTAATTCAGAAGAGGATGATATCACTGATTCTTTGTCGTGTGTGTGCTGTTTCAAGGCATACTGAAGGGCGAGTGACAGTGTCATCACGTGTTCAGTTCTGTGGGTTTTCAAACGATTCAAAATACATTTTCAGACACAAAGGAAGCCCATAACGTCCATTCATCACTTAAAACCGCTACAAAACGCATTAATCAATGTAATCCCCAAAAACCAATCTATTCAATATCTTCATTTTTCTGTGCGATTTTGCAACCCCTGATGAATACATAGTTAATGTATCATCTACATATATCTGAAAAACTCGCTGACTCCATTCACGGCTTAGTATAGGCCCACTCCTCCTTTTCTGCTCATGTCTTTGCAAATCCTTCCTCCTAAATCTCTCCATGGTGCTGCACCTGCCACATTTCATTATTCTCTTCATGATTTCAACTCTTCGACTCCTGCAGCTAAATCAACCAAAATCTCTTCACATGTGTCCATTCCACATCCCGGCACCGTGGCTTTCCTCACGTGATCGCGTCGGGAGCACACTGAGTAGAAACCCGTCACACGATGCATGTGAAGAATGCACATGAGTCTCGTGCAATAACTGGACGGATAAAAATGGAGCAAAATCCACGTATTTCTTGCAAACTTCCTCATGTGCTTTCACAAAAAGACCACTAAACTTTCTTCAGTTTCACCGTAACGGCTGTGATAGGCGCCCTGCTAATTACCTCTTTCTACAAAGCTGTGGGTGTAACAAAGTTTCTCTTGCCCTGATCCTAAAATTGGACAAAATTACTTTCAATGACTAAATTATACCTTTGCTCCTCAATTTGTGCCATCTGACACGACTGAATCTCTATCGGTGTGATTCATCGGTGTGAGTGCTGCACACTTGCTCTTGCTTGAATAAGTTGAAATCACAACGAAGCCAGATGCAATCCTGGAGTTGTGTTCCATGTTATATGTTAATAAACAGCTCCAGGCACGACCGTTATCAATGTGGATTATGGCTTGAAACGGACAAGTTCACTCAAGAACAAACGAGCAACGCACAGCTGTCGTACTTAACGAGTGCAGCTTCGTAATGTGGTTTCACAAACAACAGCAGAGGCCAAAGAGGGACCAAAATTAATCCGCAAATCTCGAACAACACGGTGTAGAGGGACTGACTTTACATGATGCGTCGTTTCATTATTATTATTTAATCTAAGACATGTCCACTGGGCAGGATGCCAATTCAATCTTTATGTGCCGTCGTCCTAAACGAAATTGAACCAACGCATTATGTATAAAGACGATGCTTCAGCAGGAATAGATAAAAAGGGAAAACTCCATGGACCAAACCTGTGTGCACTACAACAACCCGGACTGGATCTTGTATAACTTTATGCAGTTGAATATTGAGAGCTAAAAAATGTAGACAAATATCTTATGGAACAATCATTTCCCATATGAACGAGGCACCGAAATAGCAACACAGGACCATCAGTTGCAAGTCTGTCTATGATTAGACTTCGGGAATGATCCACAAAGATCTGTCAGCAAATGGTCACGGTCGGGTTTACAGTCATTCAACAATAACCGGGTTTCTGTTGATTTATCTGGCAAAGGTACTATATGCTCATATTAACAGTGATCTCATACATACGGCACATACTAGGTTGATTTAGAATACTTGAATTCAACCAGTGCGGTTAAGATATGCTCATTAGTGAACGATTGCTAGGAAAATAGCAGATCATCCGCCAAGTGACATTAATAAAATTAAAGCCGAGCATTTGGCAAATTGAAACAGGGTTTAAGTCTTATACTCTAAGGATGCTTGTCACTTTCTAGTCTAAATTCTGGAAAATTCGTCAGCAGACGCAAGACGGAAAATACGTAATGGAGCCCGTTTCGTTTGACCCTAACTTACACACAGCTGCATTCGGCGATAAACTTGTGTAGGTTTTCCTCTTGGAATTTACTACGAGATTCAATCTGGGGAAGAAACATTAGACTACAGAGGAACGATTAGGCTGGTTACACTTTTAACCCCGCACTCTGCGGAGCGTTAATGCTGACAGACTTTTGGGGAGGGCTGCTGGGGTGGACCTCTGAAGTAGCCACAGCCATGGCTTAGGTCACAGATTTGAACAAGGTCAGCTCGTGTATCACGTTGCAAAAACAACACTGTAGGATAAGGGGAGAAATGGAAGAGCATTTACAGGTGCTATTTCCATGCATGCATCACACACACAGGCACAAAGTGTCTATGATTAGATTGGTCGCGGTGTGGGCACCCATCACATGTACAGATTTACATCACAACAAACAGCCTGCTATCACCAAATTCATTCTGACGCCTTCAATCATTTATTGTGTAATTAACTATTATGGCAGAATTCCTCATCACGATTCCCACTATAGTCAATATAATTTCCATTTGTCGTATCTTTAATAGCAAAACTGTAAATATTTTCCTTTTTTTCGTGGTTTCTTGTGTCAATTCACATTCATTCACATTCACAGCAAAGCATTCAGCATTATACAATACTGATCATCAATGGGAGTCTTAGCTGATATTGCAATACAGTGAACTTCACCTGTACAAGGACACTGAAACATACATCCTACCTATTGCAGTATTTGCATAATACTGCGTTGTATTTGTAAAGGGCACAGAGGCAGGGAACGATTTGAGCCGTGTGTTATCTACTGTCTGTGCATGAACCGTTATGACACATGATCTGAAGACAACATACATAACCACTGCATAGTAATAAAAATAATAATAATAAATTCAGCTCAGAGATCAGAGAGCAATCAGCACCAATCAGAAAAATTCAGAGTCAATAACATCACGATTCCTGTTCCACTGGGAGATTTTCAGTCCAGCCACCGTCTTGTTTACTTCAATGAATGGTTATAGCCACATTTACAAGAATAACAGCTTAATGTGCTTAATTGGTACACGGTAATGAGGCATGTCTGCTGCTTGAACGGAGAAGAAAAGAGTGTCGATGTTGGGAGGAGAGCACAAACTCACGGACGTCAACTCATCTGATCGTCAGCAAACACAAGTCGCCAAAATTAGGAGGCACCGACACCATAAATGAGTCATTTGTCGGCTCCCCATTAAATTAATAACGCCCCCGCGTAATTGCAGCTTCCCTATCATCATTCATCCAACATCCCATCAAGTTTCTAATGCACAATTGATATATTTTTAGTCATTTCCACACGTGGAAGCCAATTCCTGTGAGCCATTCCCATGATCTCAGTCGATCAATATTTGGAAAATGGAACAATTTTCTTTGGCTCGTGTCCAAGGCAGAAATAACGGAGCTATGATGTCACCCACATAGGTTAGGAAAAAAAACAAGCTAAAACCTCAGGCTGCCTCTTGGATGTTAATTAGAAGACTGACTCAAAAGTTTCAAAAATATCCCCAAAAAGTAAATATCATCTCTATGACAACCAATCTTTCCAGGTCTGCCTTTCTTAATGATGAGCGGCTGAATGACATTTGTGTTGGTGTTTTATCTATCCAAATTCACTAAATCCACAAACTCAGAATAAGACTAGATTAACATTTTCCTCCCGCAATAAGAATGGCATTGGGATGGGTGAGGAGGGGGGGTTATCCATCAGACGATATTGTGGCCATATTCCAGACTAAACGGCTAAGTTACTCCACAAACACACCAAAGAAGCAGTAAACGCAACGGGCAAGGCGCGCGTCCAAACTAAGAGATGAAATCAACCCAAAGATGCGCCGCTCACCGTGAGAGAAGACGTTGAGCAGAAGTCCAATGATCATCATCGTGCCCGCTGACATTGGAGAGTTGGGATGTGGACGCTTTGTGCCGCTCACTGCCACATCCAGCCTCTCTGCGCCCCTGCGGACTACTGACACAGCCGACGGGCGACCGCTCAAAGTTGGCAAAAACTGAACCGTGCACAGATTTTCCGGAGCGCCTCAACTTCTCGCGATTTTTTGTCCCCCTCGTCCGCTTATTTGTCTCACCCGGGTCTCGTCGCTCTGCATTCGACCGTTTCCCCAAAAACGTTCATCCGTGAAGTTTTCCCCGTTGCACGCTGACACCAAGTGCGCCGTGTCGCATTTGCGCTTGTGCGGTTGCGTCGTAGCTCCACAGTTGTCCAGAACCGAGTTGCGATCAGAGCGTCGAGACTGTGTTGCGCATCTCTGCCACAGGCGCAATGTGATTGGACTGAAATATCCACGGGAGATTTTTTTTTTCCACGTCTCCCATGGGAAAATAGTTGGGACACACATGGATACACTGATAGAGCACACACACACACACACACACACACACACACACACAGCAGGAGATGTATCCCACTTTAATGGCTCACTGGGGCCAATAAAATGCACATTTTCTTCACGGGCTGGGTGTCAACAGCAGTATTTTCGTTTATTAATCCGATGTTTTGATTGCCTAAGTGAGGCTTAAAGGATGGCCGGTCACTGAAATGACCCCGGACGGCTTTGACCTTGAATGTACATGTAGCAATCCGTTTTTGTTTTTTTTTGTCTATGACAGATCCCCTCTTGTGTTTCTGTTTGCTCGCTCTCTCTCTGACTGGACCGTGATGTTTGCCTGCAGCCTCTGCTTTGTCCCCTTTGTTCTGTCTCACAGGTGCCTTTACCTAAGTGTTTCTGCTGAGGTGGGCTTTAAATGCATCTGTGTCCCCCTCCTTTGCCTTGAGACCAGGCTGCACCCCCACTGCTTTTCCATTTATATCAGCTTACAGCAGACCAGGACTGTGAAATCTTTCACTTGTTCCACTGCAGCTGACTGGTGGTGGCGGATTTGTGTGTGAGTGAGTGTGTGTGTGTGTGTGTGTGTGTCTGAGAGAGAGAGAGAGAAAGAGAGAGAGTAAATGATGGGGAGAGGTTAATTGGTCCACAGGGGGTAGCCTCTTGGGATTAGAGCATATCAAATTATAAATTTTTATCATCCATTAGGCACACACTATGTTGCCATAGTTTATAAACGCAAACCTAAATTTGCACAATAAGTACACGCCACAGCGTTTTTAGAAAACAAGTTCACCTCTTCGCACGGACAGACATTTCAATATATGCACCTTTTGAAATAAACAGGTCCCAAAGGGCGCTCTCTCGATTGTTTTTAATTAAAATTCGGCTAACACATTGTTTTCATGTTGCTCTATTGAAAAAAAAATACATTCAACACTGTTTTTTTCTGTTAGTGGTGAAGAGCATTTATAGTTCTTTGTTCCAGAAATTTCTCAAATACACATTTGAAAACCCCTGTAAAAATTCAGTTAAATAATCCCAGGCTGTGCGTCTCACAATGAGCAAACAAAGGCACAAGCAGTTGTTCCTGACCTGTCGCTCTCGCTGAAATTAAAAACTGTTAGAGGTATTATTTTGACCATCCTGTTCAAATGGATTCCCAAGCAGCAGTGAGAGATACAAGTGGACAGTGAGAGTGTCATCAAAATGCAAACAGCCACAACAAAACAAGGCTTACAGTAAGGTGCTCTCAGCTAAGAGGATTTAGCTAAAGTTGACTTGAAAGCCTCACAGAACATTACAACGTGTGTGATTTCAGAAAATGAACTCCACTCAGTTTGCTCAGAGTTTTTTTCAGCCAAGTCAGGGCTGAATTCTCATCTGTGTCCTCTTCTCCAGCGTGAGAAGATGGTCTGCCTGGCAGCATCCTTACAGGCAGTTTGAAATTACAGCAGCGCCCCTCTGTGGTCAATACTGTGCATCACAACTAAGAAAAGCTAAGCTTCATCCGCCATTTTTAAATTACAGTGAAAGGTTGTTTTACCCAGGTCACAGTGGGGGGAGAAGAAAGGTTGTTATGTAGACGAAAGGCTCTGACGGACTATCATCACTTTTCATATCTAGTTACTTAGTTAGATAGTTTATTCTTTCATCACAGCAGCAGTACAAGATCAAGATAAGAAAAAGAAATCAATATCAGAAATGAGATCAAAAACAGTTCAATGATAAACTACAAAATAAACCTCAATATGAGAATAAAGAAGTACTGAAATCTATCAAATTGTACATAGTGTCCAGTGTTATACATAGTACTGTAATGGGACATGAGATGTACAGACACTATCTTACAGAGGAAACATGTTGCATTAAGTTTTATTTTGGTAGGGGTCATCCACCTGTTGCACAGAGATGAGCTATTCAACAGACTTATTGTGAAGGGGAAGGAATTTCCTGGACTGTTCTTTGTGAGTCTGTTGGAGAAGGAATTGTCATGGAGGGGCTGGGAGGCATTGTCCATGACGGAGAAGCGTTTATTCAGTAACCTCCCGCCCCTCACTGACTTAAGTGTCTCCAGGTTCTGGCCTATGATGGTCCCTGCCTTATGGATGAGTTTGGTCATCTTGTTGGCAGATAGTTAGAAATCCAGGAGACAGTTGACTCGATGACACCCAAGCCACCCATCTTGGGTACAAGTACGAAGGAGGATGTCTTCCACAGTACCAGTATCCTCTCCTACATCAGACCCATGTTGAAGATGTGTTTCAGGATAGCAGACAGCTGGGCTGGAGTGTTAGTCTCTGTGGAAATTGGAGTTTCGGGGTTGTAATCAGAGGTGTTCAGGAGAGGGGGATGGTCTAAGGGGGGATTGTTTGTGTTTGATTGTGTTTGTGTCTGTGGGGGTGTGAGGACTGTTATTCTGTGTGGAGCCACAGCTGGGGGTGCTGTCCTGAACCTGGTGGAAAAACAGGTTCAGTTTGTTGACTGCCTCTGGGCTAACCCCCTGGTGTCAGTCTTTCAGGACCTTTCTCCTGCTTCTGTTTGTAGGTGTCCTTGCACACCCTCAGTTTCCCCTTGCGCTCCTGCTGTACCTTCCTCAGTTCTTCCTTGTCCACAGACCTGAAAGCTTGCTTCTTCTTCTTGAGCAGATTGTTCAGGTCGTTGGTGTTCCAAGGCTTGTTGTTGGGAAAACAGCGTACAGTCCAGGTTGAAATGGTGTCACAGAAGTTGATGTAGTCTGTGATGCAGTCCGTGGTGTTATTGATGTCACCCCCGTGTGGTTCACAGAGCACATCCCAATCTGTTGTCTCAAAGCAGTCCTGCAGGGCCTCACCGGCTTCCTGAGTCCACCTCCTCACAATTCTAGAGGATTCAAGCTGCCATTGAAATGCGGGAACATACTGAGGTGTTAACAAGACCAGGTTGTGATCAGATTGCCCAAGTGGGGGCAGGGCAGTATCACTGTACGCATGTTTTGCATACAAAAGGTCAAGGGTTTCAACTCAATGAAAGTTATTTAATATGGCTTCAATCTCAGTTCATATTTTTTCAAATCTCAGTTGCCTGTATCTTCAGCAAATCTCAGTTTTCAGACAAACGTATTTGCTTTTGTCAGCGTCATAAACGGTATTGCCTGATCGCACACTTGTGAATGAATGGGAAATGACAGCAAATACGGTAGCCCGTGACGCATGATACTGGCATGACAATTTTCACAATGAAAATAACTGCAGAAAAATTATATAAATGTTCTCATTTTAAAAACACGGGTGAGAGGTGAAAAGTATTCAAATATCTTGGTTAATATATTGTGAAAGTTCTTAAGAATTGAAGAATGTCCTTGGAAGAGAGGTGAAAAGTCTTCAAATAACTTCAACTAAGTCCATTTGCCCTCTATTCAACCCCCCTGGGATCTCTTCCTGTTAGGATTCATAGCTTAAATATATTTAAATCGAATACATCCAAGCATTTGATGGAAACAGCTTCCTATTAATTCAATAATAAATATAATATTGTGAGCCTCTGACCTGTTAATTTATTGTTTAAATCAAGCCTCCTATGTTTTTATCATTTCCTCTTCTAGGACAAAATGATGACGTCGTTAAGTCAAACCCCATTTCATTTGCTCAGAAGCTGTGACGTTGACGAGTCGACCAATGACGTTGAGGCGCTCTTCCCGTATTGTATCGCGATGTTGCCTCAGATAAAACTCTTAACGCGGCTACTCAATCGGCCATTTCGTCAACCGCCACAGAGGGCAGTGGGGATTTCGTGCGTACTGGTTACCTGAAAGGCACATCAATAACATCCTAAGATGAGTGAGCAAGCAATTTCATTCGCCAAGGATTTCTTGGCCGGTGGCATCTCTGCTGCCATCTCCAAAACAGCCGTTGCTCCCATCGAAAGAGTGAAGCTTCTCCTTCAGGTAAGGCTCAGCGATCCGGGCGGATCTCCGCAGTTAGCTGGTTAGCTTGTGAGTTCCTGCTATGTGCCATTGAACATAGTTAGCCCGCATACCTGCCGGCTTCAGGGTGGGTTGATCGTTCTAGATAACTGTTCTAGTATCTTATTGTTAATTAACAATAAAGGGAAGGTTTAATACAATGGTACAAAAGCTTAAGGTCATCACCAGATGGGAAATGACCTACACTAGCTTAAGCTAAAGCTAACGTTAGCGTCTCACGTTAACCTTAGCCAGCCTAGCTAACAAAGGACAAATGCTTGTACCGACATTGGGACACAGTGTACAATTTGAATGAAATTGCCCGTTTTACTTATTAAACTGCTGGTTCACGACAACTTAACTTCAGTGCCACACAAGTTAGCGTTTTCCGGTGAAAATGAAGTCAAATATCGGAGACGCCAGAATTTAGCAGAGTTGATGGAGATGGCTGTATCGAGGCCCGGCGACGGTCGGGTCAAAGTTGTACATCCTGTTCTGGATTTGACTAGCTAGTTATACCTTATTTTAGCCGATATAAATGCATTATCATGTTATCTGCTATATAATCAGTAGGTACAAATACAATTTGTAACGCAGCCTAGGAGCTATGAACTAGTTAGTAAATCTTGATCGCTGATAAGTTAATAGTGTTTGGCGATCTAAGGTTCATAGGTACTAAGGTCACAACAAGGGGCGTCAACAGTTGAAGCACGTGAGTCATGTATAATTGAAGTCTGTTTTTTTGTCAACCCCAGGTCCAGCATGCCAGCAAACAGATCGCAGTGGACAAGCAGTACAAGGGCATCATGGACTGTGTTGTCCGTATCCCCAAGGAGCAGGGATTCCTTTCCTTCTGGAGAGGTAACCTTGCCAATGTCATCAGATATTTCCCCACCCAGGCCCTCAACTTCGCTTTCAAGGACAAATACAAGAAGGTCTTCCTTGATGGTGTTGACAAGCGCACCCAGTTCTGGAGGTATTTCGCCGGTAACCTGGCATCTGGTGGCGCTGCCGGAGCCACATCCCTCTGTTTCGTGTACCCCCTCGACTTTGCTCGAACCCGTCTGGCAGCTGACGTCGGCAAGGCAGGAGCTGGAAGGGAATTCAACGGTTTGGGTGACTGCTTGGTGAAGATCTTTAGGTCTGATGGTCTGAGGGGGTTATACCAGGGCTTCAACGTGTCTGTGCAGGGCATCATCATCTACAGGGCTGCTTATTTTGGCATTTATGACACAGCCAAAGGTAAGGCTACCACACAGGTATACATTTGTCACTAAGTGTCATATTTACAGGTTCAAGATGATTAATCTTTATCATTACTTTGTCTGTAGGTATGCTTCCAGATCCCAAGAACACCCACATATTGGTGAGCTGGATGATTGCACAGTCTGTGACAGCGGTTGCTGGCCTAACATCATACCCCTTCGACACTGTCCGTAGACGTATGATGATGCAGTCTGGACGTAAAGGAGGTAGGGTATAAGGAGTTTGGCTTACACGTGTGTTGAAAAACAGACAGCTAGAATACCAGTATGATTGTATAGTCAGCTGTTTTGTGGCTTGCAGAAAGTCACCTGACTATACAACGGTGTCTGATTATAAACATGCCAGCTGAAAATGCTCTACAACTTTCAGTGACAACACGAGTGATGGATTTTTTTTTCTCTCCACAGCTGACATCATGTACAGTGGGACCATTGACTGCTGGCGTAAGATTGCACGCGATGAGGGTGGCAAGGCTTTCTTCAAGGGAGCCTGGTCCAACGTGCTCAGGGGCATGGGTGGCGCCTTCGTGTTGGTGCTGTATGATGAGCTGAAGAAAGTTCTCTAATTCTTCAATTATTCACATTATTGTCCAATTTGGCTAACTGTAACAAATTTCCATGGACTCTGCATTCTGCCTTATTTATGGGAACAAAGTAGTGTCTCACAAGATGTGGGCAATGGCTGTATGTCTGTGCATCTTATGATTTTAAACGTTCCACACCCTCTATCAATGTCATTCCTGTTAAAGAAATCTGATACCTCCTCCTGTCATCCAGTAGGTTTGTATCATCCTAACTTGAATAAATCTATTCTGGGGAACAAACCATACCACTGATGTCTACTGTCTCCTCCACTGTCATAGCAAGAGATGAGTAGTTGTTCCATAGTGCACCAAGTGGATTAAGCTCCACTGCTATATTTACTCATGCTTATCTCTCACTGAGCCTCCCTGGTTTGACAACACGGACTGTAAAGTAGACCAACTGATTGCTTGCACCCTTGGAGATGATTTGATGTGATACCAGTTTTGGAAACATTTGATTTATTGCATGTGCGTATACATTACATGTAAATGTTACCTTGATTTCAGAATGAAACTTATGGACAAAGGAATATTAAGAGTGGTGAGTGTTATTTGTACAAGGTGCGCTGAACCATCTGTCAGTGTTATCGATTGAGGTGGTTAATGGAAACCTGCACTAATCTTAGATTCGTCTGACCTTAGCCTTTTGGACAAATATTGTATTAATGGTGGCTGATAAATACTATATCCAATAATGCCGGTGACCGCACACCTTAAGATAACAGAAACCACTTGTTTCAGTGGAGGGCTGATAGTGAGATAACAAACCAATGACTAAGAATAGAAATGATCAGGTATAAATGGGATTACTGCACCTAAGGTATGAGGGTGATTACATTCAAGACAAACACAGCAAATAGATAAGTTGAAACCCTGGTATATAATTTTTTATTTATTTGAATTGTTTTAATTTTGAATAACGATTGCTCTGAGGTCGAGGAGTGTAGTGCTTCCGGTCCTGTCAGCGCCTTTCATTTGCCAACATTACTGTAGGCGTCCAGCAGGGGGAGCCAGCGTGAAAGAAATGAGGAACCTTGACGCTCATTTGCAGGGAGAGGCCCAGCTGTGTAGTGTCAGCAGTAGAGGGTGAAAATGCCATTTAAAAAAACTCAGAAACCTGTGCTGGGTTAAAAATATGTTTGCCCAGCAACAGGTTTTTACATGCATGTTTCCAGTGCATGGAATCCAACAGTATCATCACAGTTAAACTGCCATATGAAATGCTGTCTGTGCTCACTCATTATTGGATTACTAAGGCAAATAGACGCATTAAATTCAATTCACTGTCCCTCAAATTGCCCTGTTTGCCTTATATCCGGCTTGATTACAAAATCATTCACCAGTGCATAAGGGGTTAATATGTGTTTGAAGTCATCTTGCTGCCCCACAGACAATCTGATCAATGCAAAAACATATACAGATAGATTCACATTATTGGCAGACTGACTCACACCTTTTGGGACTAGTATTCTCAAACCGTAAAACCTTTTTTTCCCCCCACTGCTGCCGGATCTTCTGCTGTCTGTCATGTGGAGATCACTGTTTGTGTTGGAGAAGCGGCACGCTTCCTGTTATGAGCAGCCATCATTGTTTGTGGTGTAAAGTGATTTCCAACCAGGTGACACAGTAAACTGCTATGTTGAGGCCGGTAGATGCTGCCAGTTTTAACTTCAGGCAATTTGTGCCAGAGATAAAGCTGTACACATCGGTTGATTGATAAGTTTTGACCTGAATGCCAGAGGGGTAGCAGTTATTCACACGTCAACACAAACTGAAAACACCGGAGGGCTATGAGCTCATTATCTGAGGCCAAAACAGCTGTCAAGCAATGCATTTGTATGCTTGGGGAATGTCAAAATGAGTTCATGGTGAGGTCCCGTGTCCACCAAATTTGGTTACAATAAACATTCGGGAGATGAGAACTTCCTGAAAAAGGAGACACGCCCACTCAAGTTTGCCAGGAATTATCTCAAAATGGGGACGAATATCACAAGTCACAAAGATAAATTTTTTTTTTCAGAGAACATATAATGTAATTGGGGTTTTTTAGGCGCAATCATAATGACAGAGAAGGGCACAAACAGGCTATGACTATCAGATGATCTTTCAAATGAATGCTGTTCATGTGTAAAATGATGTCACTTCCATAGAAATACTTCCTCTTTACTCTCTGCCAGTGCTGTGGTTCACTTCCTGCTTAACCGATGTTGCAGTATTGTAATAAAATTGTGATGACGAGGGCGTAAGAATATTTCATTATACGATTGCGAACAAACTACAAGTTGCTGGACTCATTTGTTTTCTCTCCATCTATTTGTATTGTAGTTGATTGCATGTAGAGTTGCAAATGATGCACTTCCACATACAGCAAATTGCAGATTTGAGTGTACGGAAGCTCTCAGGATACTTTAGAATTTACATTTAAATGATAGGAGCCCAGGTTGAACGTAAACTGCAGTCCCACTCTAATATCTAACACCTTTCGTTTAAAAAAAGCTAATACTTGGAGTGCACAGCCAATTTTGGCAAACAGGTACGGAGACAAACGTTCATTTTAAAAATATAGAGAAAAAATATCATTATAGAAAATCACAAATCATTTTATGGCATTATAAATTCAATGACAGAGTAATTAGGTTACTTGCTGTATTTTTCATTTTTATTGACAGTGTAATTTTAGCCGTAACGCACACTTCAAAGCTGAAGGCTGAGACAGAAAAGAGTTGGGAAAAAAAAGAAAGAAGAAAAACCTGAAAATATAAATCAACCAAACCCAACCTACTATCGTTCAGCTCAGACAGGTTCATTGTGAATGCGTCAAGATTTCCAACCAATTCCACCAAATATATCTCTCCAAACAATATTTCAGCATGACCTGAATGTAATATTAAAATCTAATTTATCATATCTTTGTCTCCCTGATCCCCGTTTTTTGTCCTCTGGAGTGTTTTGTAGGATACAGCCGAAGTGTAAACAGCCACCCAAGAAACGATAGTCACATAATATTGTGATTAAACAAAAAAATCATGATTTTAGACATTGCAGGTTGAATATTAATTTAATTGTTTCTGTTGTATCCCTCCGTTGAAGGCGCTTCAATCAATTTGTCTTGAATCACTGTCCTCATTTTGTGATGAAGGTGATGATGTTTTTTATTCCTTAAGCTCATTACCAGCACAAATGGGATATTGTATTCGCCGGTTGGCACATTGATGGTTATTGGCACACACACATACACACACTCATAATGTGAATATTAGTAAAAGCTAATATCTCTGGTGTGAAGACCTGTGTTCAGTCCACATGTGGCGAGTGTGATCGGAGTGTGAAACAGTGAGCGACAAAAACCTCACACCAGATATTTTCACTCAAATATACATCGATATTACGGTGAGAATCATTTTTTTAAAAGATGAAGGGAGAAATCGACCACAGTCGGTTTGTTGTGTAAAATAGACAGCATGCCGTACAACTGTGAAAACAACCAGATCCCCATAAAACATGCTTGGAAATAAGACCTTGGACACAAATGGTGTAACATTTTTAGGTAATTAAATCTATTTCTGTCCTTTCTTTGGTATACAATTAGAGAATCTGGTTATTTCAGCGTAATGTTGCTGTTGCTGATTTATTGACCACCATTTCCAGCTGTAATTTGAAATTTGACGCTTTGCCACTTCTTACGGAGAACATCTGGTGTGTGTGTGTGTTTCCAGTAAATTGTGTCGCTGATTTTTTTAGCATATAGTTGGCACAGTCGTCCCACATTCCAAACAAACCACCCAGGCGCTGATTCCTAGTTTGTGTGTGCCGTGTGCTTGTTTGTTCACGCATGTGTGTGTATTTTGCATCGTTCAACTCCCACAGTGCAGAGAGTCAAGCGAATGGGGAAAGTGTGCCTGTAGGAATGAACCGTTGCAAGATTTGCGATGAATTTTACATGTGACAACCTTTCAGTTGTTGATTATATTATAAAAAATTACAATAAATCCAACAATTCTCGCCAGTAATCGCACGCAATTGAAATTCAGCTCATCTGCAACAAGGCAATATTCAGCGCAAGAGCAGTGTTTGTCAGTGCACAAAAGTGTCGGGTCTGAAGGTGTGTGTCATAGCTTTTAACAATATTTTACGTTGTGTTTTTAGTCATGTTTTCTTTCCTTCTTCTGTCATAGAATCGAAATCTTTTCTCCCTGGATTCCTTTCGTACATTCACCTCCAGCCACATAAGCCACGCCCATTTGTACCATTTTGAAAATTTCCAAAGCAGTTTTTTTGCACATCCTTACATATTCCTCCAATGGTCATAGAATTTTGCACATGGAAAGCCTGACGAAAGAAAAAAAATGCTGTATCTCACGAATGAATGGCTGTCTTATTTTTTCGATATATATTTCTTACGGTAGTTCATTCGCAAGAAAACACTCCAAAAATTCTGTTGTCAAATGAAAACAGCAACAAGACTTTCTGTGAAGTACAGGAAAGTACTAGTTTTTATTCCTTCATAATCAAACTTCACAAACAGCTTGAACTTGTACAATACCTCAGAGAGTGAAAATTACAAAAAAAGTGCTGGTAACATTTACAAAAATCATCCTTACTTAGCAACAATCAGTTTATTCTTCCACACTTTTTTTAGTCTTTTGTATTAAGGCTTAATACTTCTGTATAAAGTATATGCAAGATAAGTCTTCACAGTTTTTCGAAAAAAGTCACAATATTATGTAACATAATGAAGCTTTACGGCTATTTTCTTTATAATAACAAATACACATCACTGGTAAATATATGTGAAATACAGGGCTTATTGTAAAATGGCAAGTAATGATACTGTTTGCTGAGATAAATTGATTCCACACACTGTTATAGGAAAGTCTTGACATACCGTTACTATAACTGAAGCAGGATGAAAAGAAAATGATAAGCATAAACACATGGGAGATCGCCTCCAAACTTTGGCACATCCCATTTCAAAACCATTTCACAAAATATGAGATTTGTTTTGGAAATCATACGCATGGAAGAATAGCTAAACTGGCATAAAGTGAAAACATGCTGTGTAGTAAGGTGCTAAAATCAGAGATATTACATTGCCAGCCTTTTTTTTTTTTTTTTTTTCTCCACATGGACCGACATGAATAAGGTGCATTTGTAAGACTCGAAGCGTGTAGGCCTTTGTTTAGATGTCGACAAAATAAGTCATAAATACAAATTTTTTTCAAAAACAACCTAAATTCGTTTGACCAATAGTCTTGAAGGCGACCTCGTCTACTCATGCACTCCCATGGATTCCGAGAAATGAAAATCTCCACTGCAGTTGTGTGACTCTCTAGCTGTGGCATGTGAAAGTAAAAGCTGTATTGATGGTTTGTGTTGTTTGAATTTTTCCACTTTTTTTTTTTCCCTTTTTTTTTTTTTTTTTTTTTTTTTTTTTTTTTTTGTCGTTTTGTTTTGGATAATCTGAAATTCTCTCGTTTGAAAACTCGACGGTGAAGGAAATGGAATTGAAAATTGAAAAGCAAAACTAAGCCAAGATATATTCACAAGATCCTCTAAGCTGCACTGGTTTACAGGTCAACAGATGAGAGCTCTAGCCCTAGACTTACCAAATTCACCCTCATGCATACTGTACGGTTAAAGTGACGCAACAAGCTTGCTTAAATAGTCTACATCACAAAAGCAATTTGGTTTTAGTGCAAACACAATTGGCTGGCTTCAGCTTCTCAATAATAACAAGCTCACCAAGGAGATTACAAAAGGCACATACTTATGCTTCCTCTAACACGCAACATATTTAGACAAACCGCAACATCTTTCAACAACACCACAAAGCGGTGAAAACAGGAAAGCTACTACATCCAGATAAAATGGCGTGAACAGTTGAAAATTTTACACGTGTCCATCGAGAAAAGAAAGACGTATGGTCGGTAATTATCCTGGTTGTGAATGACCTTATTGAAAAGGATGGAGCATGTTGAAGATTCACTACGGAGCCAAAGATGCTGCATTTGGAATCAAAAGTGTTTCGTTATTGTTTCACTTTAAAGCTTTTTTTTTTTCTTGTCACATCCCAGATAAAAAAAAAAAAAAAAAAGCACTCCAAAGTGACCAAATATGCGAAATGTGCGCACATCAGTGAACATTTTTGGGTTATCTTTTGGTATTGATTCGTGTTAAAAATCTGTTTTTTTTCTTTTGAGTGTGTGTGTGTGATGAAATGAAATGATTCCGTCCCTCGTGCATCCTGTCTCTCACTTCGGATTTGCTGACTGATTTGTCCAAAACAATCACAAGAGGAAACAACAGCTTTAATGCCCCTCAAATCTGGACACCGACGCTCAGGGTGATGCTGGGTAAAATAAAAAAAACAAAACAACAACCCTAAGAACTAAAACCAATTTTAAAAACCAAGACGTGGATGTTTAATGTGCACTTAGAAAGGCGACCAATTCTGCACCTTTTTTTATAGAAAAATGACCAGATGAAAACTCAGCGTTCCCACTTTGGGCAGACAACCATCAGACACTATGGTTTAAAGATGAGTTGAGTGATCTGAATTATATTGCTTTTGATAGAAGGAGACCAAAATAAGTCTAGTGCAAATCTCTTTTCTGGTTTGAGAAGTGGTGGTTGTTTTTATACCTGCTGACCATAGCAAGAACATACCAGGTGATTTGGATTATTGGATAGCTGTGAGTGGTGTCCCTTTAGAGCTGTTTCATATTTAGAGAGCGGTACTCGTGTGTTTTTTTCTTTTTTATTATTTTGAAAAGAACATCCTTTCTGTGCTGTGCGACAATTTGGAAGCAAACCCTAATAAATGTCTGTAATTACGAATCAAAATCATTTATTTCCATACGACTCCCTACTGGAATG
>OMNV01016176.1:0-39361 GCA_900303265.1 Brotula barbata | reverse complement strand
CGCTCAGGACTCAGCCACGACAATTTATGGCTCCAACTCCCGAATGGGAATGCAAATGTGGAAGGCTATCAGACCAGCAGTCAGAACATGTTAATAACAGAGGCATCCATAGTTAAGACCAATTTCATCCAACGTCTCATTAAAACTATTTTAACACTAAACGAGATTAGATAGATAGAGAGAGAGATAGATAGATAGATAGATAGATAGATAGATAGATAGATAGATAGACAGATAGATAGATAGATAGATAGATAGATAGATAGATAGATAGATAGAGAGAGAGAGAGAGAGATAGATAGATAGATAGATAGACAAACAGACAGACAGAGACAGAGAGAGAGACAGATAGATGATGGATGGATAGAAGAAGGATGGATGGACGGACGGACAGATAGTCAGGCAGATAAATAAGAGACTGTAACTTGTCTTTGATGTTGTCTGCATACATGCGTGGACACACACTCTCTCACTCAAGGATAAACCTCCCAGTATAACAATGGTAAACACAACCAAGTTAAGCCTGTTTACTTTCTGGTCTCATGAGCTGGGACGCACACATATGCATGCGCACACATATATCTCTCTCGCTCTCTCTCTCTCACTCACACACAGGGAACACAGTCAGTACTTGACTGGGTGGCGTGATTGTATTTTTGTGGCAAGGGTGTGGGAAACCTGCAAGCATAAAATGACTTCGTTTGTGGAGAGAAACCTTCTTGCCAGTTCATTCTCAATATATTTTGGGAAGCGTGAGAGTTCTGTGTAACAAAACATCAAAGCCTTTCTGTTAAACCGATTTAGCGATGAAAAAAGTAAAATAAAAACTCAGGGGGAATAACAGTTACAAACTTCTTGTGCTTTGATACTTGTACTTTTTGGAACATTAATTCACTTCAACATAATGTGAGATGCAAGACCAAAAAGAGGGGAAAACACCACAAACAGGGGTGTGTTTGAGTGTGTTACTGACCCTGCAGTTACTGAGTTCCTCTGCAGTTAAGATAATGACGCCACACTTCTTTCCTGGAATCCCACTGGGAGGCATAGGAGATAGAGGAGATAGAGAGGAAGATATTGAGAGAGAATAATTGAAGCACAGCATAAATAATACAATTCTCCAGAATACTGTACGTCATTCATAGTCAAATGCTGTTATTGTGACAGGTGACAGACCCTGAGGGGCACAGAACATGCAGATTATCATATTAACAAGCAGTCCTGATTTAGACTAAGTCATTCCTCAAAATAGATCCTTTTTGAACACGGTCCACTTTTTAAGTATTAATTTTTCACATTAACAGAAATTACATATTTAACATGCAGAAAAAGAATCATATTGTCACCGCAGTACCTGAACCACCATCACATATGTCTGAAACCAACTTTGAAAGCGCTTTTTACAGATTACTACTTTCTTGTGCCAACAATCTTTAAAGCAACATTTTTTCTAAATGCAATTAGATAACTTAATTTTATTAATTGATCTGTGTTGAACCTAGTCCCATTCTAGCGGTTGCAATTTCCATTTTCAGTATACCAACATATTCAAACATACAGTATATAACATATATGGAACCATCAGTTAGCAATTCTCATCTTTTTTTGTTGTCTTGTTTAAAAGAGACATATTTTTTGTGTGTTTTTTTTCCCCTTCTTTCTCTCCATAAATGGGTCATTCTTTTCTCTAACAAAAAGAAAAAATGTGACACTTGCATTTGTGAAAATGTTGGTTCAAAGACTGGTGTGAAATTCACACTAACTCTAAACCCAGTTTGGCTGCGATCCATGGGGATGAAACAGAGAGTGCATTATTTATGTATTTGAATTCAGCCCCTGTGTAGTGACCAAAAACAAATCTCTACATCCTCTCCCGAGAAAATAAATGGTTAAAGTTCACGTTTAACGTAACTAAAAACATCTAGTTTTTCCAACATGGAGCATTAAAAATCTGAATTGACTACTTCTTCGACACGGCTCACTTCTCACTGCGCACGAGTTGACTCAGAATCTGTGCGATTGTTAACATGGTGCTCCAACCAGTCAACTGAAAGTTTAAACTTATGCTCGTGGCGAGCTAACTTAGCATAGACTAGCATAATGTAGGCATTGAGAATAAATAACTTTGGGTGTTCTTAGTGTGTGGTAAACAGCCTAAGGATGGAAGTCAGGACTTCCCCGTTTGCTCTAGGCCTCGATAGGTCAATTTAGTTTTATTAGCATCAAGTTAGGGCTTTGTTGAGGTCACACGGCGCACGAGTTAGACACTAATAAACACCGACACAGCGGACCAGCCAAAACATAATGGAAAGTAAACAAATACAGATTTCAGTGTGTTGGAGGTAAGCTCCCTCCTCTGGGTACTATGACAGCGCAACCACCAATAGAAGCCATGAATCATCGGTGTACTGTCAACACCCACCCATAACACGTCAATGCTCTCCAAACATGCTATGACTTTCATTTTTTGCAATTTATGTGTGTGTGTGTGTGTGTGTGTATGTGTGTGCACGCGCGTGTTCATTCCACATATTCAGACAATTATATTGTTACTGATATATAATGAGTAAATATGATTTATCGTTCCGCTGCAGGCATGGCAATTAGACACACCTGTGTCAACTAGAAACAATGTTTCAAACACACAAACATACAAACATACACACAGAAATCAAATATAGCACAAAAGTGTGTTCGCGTGCATGTGTGTGAATTCCTCTACGTAGTGCCTACGTAATTTGTATGTTTGTCACATGTGTGTGTTCCTTAGTTGTGTGTGTGTGTGAATGAATTGTTCTTTGTTCTGAAGAAATATGTTATATCAAAATGTATAAAATATGTTGGTCCTTCTCAGCAACAAAAATATGAAAAGTAAAAAAATATCTGATCAATAAAACTTGAGCTATATGTCAAATCTACACATACACACACACGCAAGTAACCTGGCCATAAGAAATATAGTAGAACTGTTTGTTTGTTTGTTTTTAGAATTTGGTTAGCTCAAGGAACAGCGGTGGTACATTCCAAAACATCCAGATGTGCGTTTAGGGCAATTTAAATATTATAATTTTGGCACATTTGAATGGCAGAGGATAAAGGTCAATGGTGGTGCTCTGCTTTGTGAAGTGCACATTGTGAAACCATAATAAGCAATTTGTCAGAGACAGGCACAGCTTGACAGCAAATAGGATGAAAAATCTGTTTGACCCTGAAAGAAGAAGACGATTCCAAAGCCCAGAGACAAACAAGAAGCTTTGATAGCATACATACATCACCCCGCACTTATGTAAGAAAGAACAGCCCTGCAGGAAATTTATGACCAAGTACAAGGCACAAAAACTGCGGTCTGGGAGAGAAAGAGAAGCACACATCACTTGTAAGTTTCCAGATCTTTTAGTCTCCAAATCATTCTGATATCAAGATGTCAGTGGAGGCGCTGACACACAAAGAAATGTTCTCATCCCAAAGTCTCTCTCGGCTTTTACATGACGCACTCAAGGTTAACGCTCTCTAAAAGTGTCATTTTGTTCTGTCTATTTTATTCACCCATTTAAACTCACATTGAATTTGAAGGCTTGAAACAAAGACGGAAGAGCGATTCACTGAACTAAGACAAAGGAGAAAAAAAAGGAGGGGACGACTACAGAATAGAGAAGGAAAAGGGAAAAAAAGGTGATGGGAGGAAACTGTGGGAGGGGGGGAGAGAGGAAAAAAGACCAAAACAAAGGATCAACCTCGACTGCCGCCTCATTATACTCTCCTGAATCACTAAATGAGGTATAAGGAGACAGGAGGGAGGAAGGAGGTATACGATGAAGAAGAGATGACGACAGTAGGCAATGGCTGACAGAGATGAGAGATAATCAAACATCATTCTATTTGTATTTTGGTCTTTTTTCCTTAAACAGATGGAATTAGAAGATGCGTTAATTGTCATCTGCAAACATACACAGAATATCGTCGGTGACAGGTAAACACAAGTATAAGTCAATCCCAAGCTATTATCCTGCTTTGTTATGGTTTTGGGAGTATAAAGAACAGAATTTTAATCAAGCTGCTCGGCTTATTGTGTGGTCTGTCAAGGTTATTTCAAACTGTGGTCTCATTAAAGCTGGTTTCAGAGGAAAAAAACAGGGCTTTGATGTACAGAATGCATTTTTTTATTCATATTATTATTCTAGAACAGAGCTGACTGGCAATATATTTTCATTTAGTGACTCAATTAAGATTTTTTCCTCCCACCATGTGGCAAATTATGGATATGTGTTGCGAATATATAAAAAGTAAAATCAGATATTCCCAGATCCATTTTGAACAGCTTTCCTTTATAATTAAAGAAATGGTATGATTATAAAAATCAGATCTGTATCGTACTGTATCTGCTATCTAACTAAGGAATGAAATTTAGTCGACTCAAACCACTTGGTCAAGGTTTGGGCAATGCTGGGCTCATGGCAACAAATTTGCCGAAACACAGTGAAATAATGTGGTGCTGTCTCCCATTTGAACTTGGGGACGTTTAGTGTGTATTTGGCACAGATGTTTCTGTACACTGTCACAGCCACCCAGTTATGCCTCACTGTGCACACTGTCCCAGATTGCACACTATTATCTTACACGCTGCTACTATGTGCTGGACTGTCTCCAGGGCATCTTTACACAGCCTGCACCTTGGATCCTGTCTGCTGTGGTAGATATAGATAGGATGGATATATAGTGATTATCCAAGGAGCATATTTTGGGAACAAAGACCCTATAAATATTCATGTCTGGTCATGCAGCGTTTTTTACCATTGCAAAAATTGCATTTCCATTCAAAAGTATGGCAAATAAGCTACGATTAAAGATAAGGCAAAGAGGGGGTGATGTCATATGTTACAAAAATAAGGCCTGTCCACAATTTATAACACATGGGAATGCAAAAATGATCACTAGGCCATGAGATAATAATGTGAGGGGGGAAAATAAAAATAATAACAGCCTCAGCCACATGTTACTGTAAGCTGTGTCCGTGCCTTAGTGGGGCAGTGTAGGCACTAAATTATACAATGCAAATTGTAGGAATGTAACATTAGGAGATAAGGCTGAATATTTACATAGAGACAGAAGAGAAACTCTGGAGACGCTGGGGTTCTTGAATAATGGAGCATTCCTCTGTAGCTGTTTATGTTAATTATGTTAATTTCTTCATAACAAAAACTTTTCCACCTCAAAAAAGCCATAAAATGTACTTTTTAATTAATCACAGAAGTTACATAACATGACTTGGACTGAAGCCAGGCAAAAGAGGAAATCACATAATGAGAGGAGGAGGCATGGATTAGAGATGTCTGTGATCAGTGAAAAACCCAAGGCTGCCACTGACACAAAAACCACAAAGTGATTCATGTCTACAGACAGGCAGGAGAAAGACTTTGTCCCTGTAAGCTTTGTTCAACAAGACGGAAAGCTCCCAGCTCAGTGTCCACACCGATTCAATCAATCAACGGCTGATCGAGACTTTCCTTAAACTCCACCAAAAAAACAAAAAAATTCAAAGGCTTTTGATGAGAATACACTTTGACATTCATTATTTCCATACGTGACCACTTATGTGCATTGAGATGTAAGTCACCACTAAATCCAGCATCATCTTCCTCCAAACAGAACAATAACACGCGAAGGAATTCATATAGGCACACCATACACTGAAAAACAAAAAAAAAAGATATTTGCCATTTGTTGACATGTACTGCATATTTTAGAAAATATGATTTCAGGCAACTCTTTGTTCATAGCAGGCATGTGAGAATATCAGAAAGCATAGTAGTTATGATAATAAATATAATATAATAAATAACATTTATCAAATCAACAAAAATGTCAAAGTTGCAATCAAAGGTCTATTTTTGTAAAATTAATCCAATGCAACCCCATCTTCTTCTCTAGTCAATAGATTACCATGTCGGTTTGGCACTCGTTCAGATTATGACATCCCAAACTTCGCCGACCCAACTTTAATCTTAATGTTCATTACTGTATGGGATAAAATCAAACAAGAAGAAAACTGATAACTCAGTTGAATGTTCGGTAGCAGCAATACATGAAGATAAAATGAAAGATGGCATTTAATTTGAGTGATTACTTAAAGGAGGCAATAATCCTGAAGATATCAGGAAGCAATCATTTTCTTTTACAGCTTTCCTTTCTGTGCAGATTATTAGATTTTCACAAACCTCCCCTCTGGTGTCCAATAAAACTTTTAGGAAATTGGGGCCCTGAAGCTAAGCCAGAAGGCATAACTACTGTCTACAACCCTGAATATTTCAGCTTTGCGTCACAGCTGAGTGTCAGGATGAAGCAGCATACAGTAACAAGCGCCTCTAAAGGCCAATGACGTAGGAATCAACGAACAAGCTTTGGTGCTACAAAAGGATGAGAAAAGAAGAAAGTGAATATGAAAAGAAACCTTGAGTTGAAGTACACGGAGGAAAGATCCAGAAAGGGGATGTTCTCGAAGAAATGTGTTAGCCACTCTTGCCTCATCTCAAAACTTGTTCCGTGATGTAGACTTAAGGATGAAGCATTCTCTCACTCCAGCTGCTCACCAGCTGCAGCAGCGGCTATAGTAAGAGAATTATTTATGAACATATCCACACAGTGTGTCCGACTAACTCCTACCCGATGGACACGAGAGCTGCTTCTGTCTGCGTCTTCACTGCACATTCACAACAGGACACCGATGGAAAACAGATATCAATGTGATTATCGTGGTCTCTACTGTTTCTGATCACGAGATGCATCAAAGGCAACATGCGTCTTCCAGCTCTATGTGCAAGCTGGCAATAGCATTTGAGAGTCTGTGGTCGGGTCTGGCTTACTTTGCGACTCGATCCAAAAAACTTTTTGCAAATGGCACATAATCATAATTATAGTACTCACAGCAAACCAAAAATTGAGATTAAAGACTTCAAACTCTCTCTCACTCGTACCCACAAGAGTTGAACAGAAGCTCAGACACAACAATGAATCTTAATCATATTACAAATGATTCTGAATTCCACGGCCCTTACATTTCTTTTGTTTCAAGCTCGTATTATACGTTTGCAAAGACCACTCGTCTGCAACAATCTCTACACAAAATTCCATCTGTAAGTTTTTTCCTTATGCTTAGCATTGCTCATGGGAGCAAGCTGAGCTGCCATCTGCTATTAATGATTTGTTGTAAAGCAGTGTCTCTTGACAGAGCGGTGGTTAACCTTTGGCCACAGCCGTCATTCTGTAAGTTAATACTCAGAGCCATGCAGGAACGTGTTGGCCTTTTCTAAGCAGTTTGTCTGGGAATCAGCCCAACAGTCTAGCTGAGGCTACGCTCTCTGACTCAGGGATCATCAGCCATGTGTCAAGGAAGCCTGAGAGTGTGCAAATTTTCATTCCAACCAAACAATACCGCGCGTGATGTCTGATTAGCACAGCCCACTCACACACTGTTCTTCCATCTTGGTTTTGGATACAGGGGTCACCGCCTTGGTGCTGTATTTTAAGCAGTGCTTTGGCTGAAACACATGGATTTATTTAACTCTAACCTGTCTCATCACAATTATGCTGTGCAAACTGAATTTACAACAGCTTCATTGTAAATGTCAGTCATGAGTAGTATTATGCAAATTTCATGACTGGGTCGGTTGCTTCGATTGGATTTTTAGGAGGATATCAGGTCCTCACATTAGGGAATGAAAGTGCTTAGGTAGCTTATTGTGTATATATATATATTGACAAAAACAATATTAAATACATGAATCTAATGAAAATAGCCAGATAAGTGTTCTTTTTGCCAAATGATCTCATTGTTTGCTCAGCTGAGATGCTCACTCTCCCTCTTTCTATCCCTAAGACTTTGTTCGAAGAAGTGCTGTGGTGTGGTGTCAAGATTAGAGGTGCCGTCAGTATCCATGGTTGTTACACAACCACACTCTGCTACTTTATTTGCCAAGACTTGGCCAGCATGAGTCTATCTTGAAGCTAGTTTCCGTTTGTTCAAACTGAGCCAACCGCAAACACTCTTTATAATGTAAAGTAGGAGTAACAACAAATTCTTGCCAGCTGGAAAAAACATAGTTGTGAATTTCTGCCTTGGTGCATCTGCTAAACAATTGAGCCAGATCTTTCAGAGGGAAACTGCAACTGAGAAAATAATAGATTTTCATAATGCATACATGCTCTTTAGACTTTTAAAGGCCCTGAGTAGCCTGAGCTCATAATAGAACGACAACATTGCCAATGGGTTGGCATGCACGGATAACAATTGTTGCAGCATGGCATGATTAAATGTGCGATATTTGATTTTCAGGATTGATAATGTTTTTCATTCCACACAGAGGAGATGCAGCGGCTCCAAAAATGTTTTGTCTTCCTGCCTGTCATAGCAGAGTGGGCCAGATGAGACCTGAACCACCACACCAGATGGCAGGTGACAGTTCTGCAGGACACAGCCTACAGGGGATAGACAATGACGAAACTGTGTGTGTGTGTGTGTGTGTGTGTGTGTGTGTGTGTGTGTGTGTGAGTGAGTCTCCGTGTGAGAGAGACAACAGTGATAAAAAAGGAAGAAAGTGAGACCGCCTCGGTCCAGTTTGCCAATTACAGTTTTAATTTGAAAACATTTTCCTGCCTAAGCAGAAATGATCTCACTGGTTGTCAGGTCTCATTTGGTGGACGCAACACTCCTGGACATTGCCATAATAGTCTAAGTCTAAGTAATTAACGCGACATGGAAATCTAAATTAAATATCAACTTCACGATCTTTGAGGATTAGCAAATTAGATTGAAAGTTCTTTTAGTCATATCTCATTTCTCATATCTCACAGACACTGGTTCCTTAATGAAAGGTGGATGGAGCTTTACGCTTAGAAACATTTATGGCACTATCGTGCATTGGCTGATATATGTTGGACATATTTTTGTCTTTTTCAGATGAAGATGAATAGCACTGTACAAAGAATTTGCACGATGAAACCTTTTTGCAAGTGATTTCGACCTAGTATTAATAAAAAATTCTCGTATTACTTTAGGTTGGATTTAGTGATTTACTGCTCTTGGTTATGTGATATTCACACTGAGACTTTTTCAAAAAGCATATCTAGCACCAAGGGCAGTATATTGACTTTATTCCTCCTTTAAGCCTGTTTTTTCTAACAGTACCTTAACATTTACTTCTACCCATAATACTGAGATCACCGTTTCATTCTACATCCTGTTTATTGAGATTGTCATTGAGTTCAATGCACGGGTCCTTACACCGTGGGACGTTAATTTTTTACATTGCCTCAATTCTTCAGTTTTGCAGGGTATTTATTAACATTGCGGATGTTAATGAGCACAGCTGCAGTGCACGTAATTTAAATAAAGTGCCACCAATGACTTGCTGAGAACAGACCAAACACATCTGTGGAGAAGAGAGCAACAGATGGCTGTGAACAAAAAACTCATTAATTTCCTGTAATTATGATAAATAAATACTGGGCATTTTAGGTCATTCTAACAACATTTAAAATCTGAATCTGAAAAGATCACCACTGTAAGGCCACTAAAAAATCAATTTGTAGTAATATGTAATTTATGATTGGCTGCCTCCATGTAACACAGGATCTTGAACAGCAAGATACCAGCAAACTAATCAATGAATGGGAGAAGAGGGAGAAAAGGAAATCTGTGGGAGAAATTTATCATTCAAAGCAATACTGCTGCTGTTGGTAAAGGTCTAACAGTTATCTGATATTTTCTGTCACCTCTATCTCTCTATCTATCTCTGTCCTTATCTGATATTTGCTGTCTGCTCTCTCTCTCTATCTCTATCCGTTTGTGTGTGTATCTCTCTGCATGATCAAACTGTTTTTAATGAGCACCATGAAGTTTACACCTGCTTCTCCGAGGAGTAGTTTCCTGTGCGCCTTTTGTTCACGCATAAGGAACGCCCAAATTACATCATGCGTTAATCCAAACTTGGAGTTTACAGCACGCTACGTCTCTCTCTCTTTCAGCAACACACAAAAAAAATCCAGCCTCTTAGTAAATCTGACAAGCACTTACTTGCATCTAAAAACTCTTGCAGTTGCCCTAAATGAATTCATCTACTGTCATCATTAAGTGGTTTTTTTGGCCCTCCTGTTGCTGGTACCCACAGACAGCAGAAGGGGCAGCAGGAGGGTGGTGTCTTGTTTGGTGACATATGGGTGGCATTATCGCTATTTTTAGAGGATGTTTTGGCTCCACTGGACCGTGGCTCATGTGCACCAGAGCAGGTTACAGGTGAATGTTATTGGGGTTAGGATGCGGATCAGCAGCTTCACAGGCCACGGATCTTGCTCGAAAAAAAAGGGGTTTGAATCAGAAAAGTAATCTGGCAAGGAGAATGCAGCTGCAAAGGGTTGAAAAGTTCATGTTTTTGAGGGTATTCACAAAAGAAGCAGGCTTTGCATCGGTGTTTTCATTTTGTTTTTTGCGGTCTTGAAAAAAAAGAAAGTTTTACATTTTATATTTTTGTATTTTCAAAATACTTAAAATACTTTGACTCAGTCAAGCTAACAATTTCGGATCCCTATTTTTAGACTAGATTATTTACTTTACTATGTAGTAATTTATTGGATGTAATTAATATGATTGTGTAAATCTTTGTTTATAGGTTACTTTTTGTAAATAATATTTGCTTAAAAAAAATCTCTCAGCTAAATTTTCTTGGCGTTGCTAAGTGTAGGCTAGCTAAGTCGATCAATGCGTGTCAGACAATGTCTAGAGTAAAGTAGGTAGGATGCAGTTGATTTTGTTTTATGCGATGGTTTACATAAAATGTGATCCTTCTTGACAATCATTTGATTTCTAATTTTTTGATGTAATATTATAGAGCAAGGCTATAGCTAACTAGCTAACCATCAGCTAATGGTGTGTTCCAGACAACTGAGAGCTAAATCACTGAATAAATGTGAAGCCATGATAGAAACACACACAACAAAAGTTTTTAAAGATGTACTAAAGATGCATTTTGGACACAATTTTTTGGATTTTAGGGATACTTTGTACTTTGTATTAAGATATACTGTATTTTCATGTACGTTTGCCCATGTGTCCCTGGTCATAAGCCTGACTGAAAGAATGAGGTTACTGATGAAGTGTCCCAGATTAGGTTAGTTCAAGGCGTGACTGTGTGCATGACTAAATAAGTCAGTCAGTACGTTTAGATGGACACCCTGTTCCTATTTTTGTCTCTACTGTGGTTAAGGTAATAATGTTTGTGTGTGCCAGTGTAGATTCGTGCAACTTTCAATCAGATTATGCAGGAGATATTCGTGACGCAGGTTCATGGTTTAAGTCGTGTCTTATTTTTTGTCACAGTCCTTTCAAAAAATCTCTAAAATGGCTGTGAAGCAAGAGATGAAGAGAGTTGACAGAGACTTTGGACCTCATCAAGCATAGAGAGAGACTTGAAAATTGCCTTTCTTCACTTAGTAAGAAGAGTCCATTTTAGTTAAACTCCTAATTTTACTTTCGGAGCCCCCGGCTACCATCAGCACTGTTCCCAACGTTTCTCAGATGAGAAAACCTATTGTTCTTATCTTATTCATTTCAGGTGGACAATTGCAAATCATGATTCACCTGCCTCACAAACTCAGCTCTAAAGAAAGTATCACAACCTCTAAAAGTGAACCAGCTACAGAACACATTTCTCCTGTTCTGGCATCACTTGACCTTTTTGAAGACTTGACCGTATTCAGCCAATAGATCTCTCAGGTCTGTTCATGAGGGCTTCCTGGCTCTAATCTCAGACTAAGTCTAAGACCAGGGGTGACCACGCATTTGCTGTTATGGCAATGGACGAATGTCTGCCAGCAGTTTTCTTTGAATCAATGTCTTAAAGCTTGTTGAGACATGTCTTTTATTGATTTTGTTCTCCCTCCAAATTGTTAGATTTGTTGACCCTTGCTTGTGACCCTTGTTCTCGATCATCTTATTCTTCTTATAACGGCATATCATGTCGTTAGTTCCTGGGCCAGATGCCAAAATTTCACTTCTCAGCATCATCCAACATGGCAAACTCTAGTTGTTATTTTTTGAATGTACATGTCCGCAGATAATATTTTTTATAATAGTTTTTGCGTGGCAGGTTTGACAATAATCAGCTCATGAATTTAATTTTGGTATAGGTGCATCAACTATTTGAAGTCTATTTTAAGGTTTTTATTCTTTATTATTACTACTACTGCTACTTCTACTACTACTCCTACTATTACCCTTATTATTATCATTATTACATTTGTTCATGTTTGATATCATTTGAGGTAAACTCACAGCTTTTATTTATGGTAGCTTGTGAATCTGCCAGATGAATACTGTGGTTTTGTTAATCAAAATGCGATTGGGGGTGCAGTGGCAATTATGTCTCACTACTATAGATTAAATTAATATTCCCTCTGTTAGCTCCTTAATAAAATGGAAGACAAAACATTGCAATTCCCAGCACTACTAGAACTTTTATGTAAAGATGAAATACTGCAATGACTAATATTTCATCCAATATGTTCAAAACACTACTGCAAAAGGCTCACAGGCACATCTACTCTTCCCCTATAATTGCCATGAATATGCAAATGTAGACCATTCCAAAGAATGAAAGGATTCTAAGTATGTAGGCTTCATTTCTATTTATTGAGAAATTTGGTATTATTGGAATAAACAGTCAATATCCGCTGTGGACAGTAAAGCAGTATTATTATTATACTCTGATTTTGGTTTATAAACATAAAGATATGAGAAAAAATAAGCCGTGTTGATTCAAACAACAGTATATCTGCTATGTCTGCAGAATTATTGCAGAATTACCGAGGACTGAAAAATGTTCACTATTAAAATTATTCAGCTTTATTCGTTTCTTTCCCTCAAGACATCATTCCTGCTCTCATTCAGAATGCACGATTAGATTGCTTAGGCTCAGCGTTAATGTTATTTACGGATGAAAAAGATGAAAGCCAAAAAAATGACAAGAAATGAAAAAAAACAAATGATGAAAATACTATGAGACAAAATAATGACCACAATATGAATTATGTGGACGAATGGACACTTCAAGCAGGCTACTGATGGCTAATCAAAACAAAGTGCCTCACGTTGTTTAGCTAGGTATCGAACGCTCCTCCTATGGCATCATTAAAAGAGTCGGTGACTTTGGTGGCGAGAAAAAGAACCGATGATATGTGGACGCACTTCACTATCGTAAATGTTGGCTTGTAAAAACAGTAACTGGTGTTTCATTGAGCTAACTAGCTAAATTCCCAGCCAGAGTTCTGTCGTAGCTACTTGCTAGCTCGTGGCCATTGTTAGCAACATGGACTGTCAGTTAGCAGGATACAATTAATGGTTAGCACAAAGCCAGGTGCTCATTCAGAACTCTGCAACGGAGACTGAGAGTATGAACAATGGCCCACGGTAACACAAGCTAGCATGCTAATCTATGAATACCTTTGATGTACCAAAAACAGCAATATTGTTAAAATAACAGAAGTAGATTAGCCTTAATTTGTAACCATATTACATACAGGGATATATTAAAAACAAATCCACATGGGTAGAAGTAATTTGTTAATCACTCTGTCACGGATTCTCATGAATGCTCAACCGCATTGCATTATGGGATCACTTCACTGAATATGTATCAACATATTTGACTGTATGTAGAAGAGTGAAGACTAAAAAAAGATAAGAAAAATTTGAGCTACAATTACAGAATAAAAATACAGGCATCTAGTTATCTATGTTGATTCACAGAGACTGTTCGAGTGTCAGGGTCGACCTGTGCACGTTCTCCCCGTGTCTGCCTGGGTTTCCTCAGGGTGCTCTGGTTTCGCCCACCCTCAAACACATGTGCGTGCATAGGCGGAAGATCTGAAGATGGTCCTTCGATGCCGTTGTGTGTGCGTGTGTGTGTTTGGATGTGTATCTGGGTGCTGCCAGCTGCTCCTCACAGTCAGATTGGGTTAAATGCAGAGAAATAATTTCCAATGAAGTACTGTTCTTTCTCTCTCGTTTTTCAATTTTGGCTTCATTAAAAGACTACGATTTAAAATGAAAAAAATTTAATTCTTGTCGGGTAAATTTGATCGAAAACTGTATGAATTACAGATGACTAAAATAAAATGAAAGTACCTGTAAGTGATGAAGATTGAAACTAAAACAAACAACCCTACCAAAATTAACACTGTTTGGGATACTTTACCTGTGGTGACAATTTCAAACACACACTACACATTTATATTATTATTTTCATTTATATGTATTTAGGATTGACATTTATCAAATATTTTGTGATTTTTGTGACGATTGGCTCACATAATATGTAAATAGACTCCATCTCCTTTTGGGACTGGACTGGCATTAATACTTTATGAGAGTCTTTGAGGAAACTAAGTCCAGTAAAAAACTGGTCCTGCTCCACTCCTCACTAACTCCCTCACACTCACACACTCCGGTCGGCACTGTGTGAAGCTTAAAAATCGCCTTGTTACAAAACCCATTTAATATCCAGCCCTTTTCTTTGTCTTCATGTCAGGAGTCTTCCATACGTAGAAGGAAGCCGCAGCTCTGGTATGAATGTAAAATTGCACAATTCACCGTAACCTCTCTGACAAGCTGTGCTCCCACTGTGAGCTGGGGGGACTCAGGCTTTCTGCATCATGCTTCAGTAAATTGAATCAATTTGCATATTGGGCCATGACAGGTTTCCACTGTATTATAATGTCACTTACTATGTTCATACATGGAGCCAAATGAATTCTAAGCAGGGACGGTGAATTCACCCTCGTTCTACACAGAAATGTGAAGGTAATCTTGTAATGCACCCCAAATCACGGCCAATCATGGACACGCAGCAGTGTCAATCCATCATTGTGTGCTGTGTTATTGTGCGGAGTAAGACAGCAGCAGCGCCACCACCGGCTCACTCACCACACAATCGTGATCTGCCACCGTAAAATGTGTTATTGTGTGGGACCGACAGTTTGTCAAAGCCTGTGCTGCGTGTGTGTGTGTGTGGGTGTTGACCACTGACACAGACATCCAACCAACTGCCCCCAATTACACACTGTGCCCTCTAACACACTGCACAGACTGACTGACCAACCAATTGCAACGAAATCCAAACAGGTATTTTTCATTTATTTTTTAATGGCGCAAGTCCGTTTGCTGTCGTAAACCCACTTTTTTTCCCCGTGCACTGAATATTGAGCTGACTTCCCATATCATCAATTAATACCTGGTCAGACCTAAGTGTCTTTATCAACATATTGGCCAAATTCTTCCAGATTACCTGTATAAATGGGTGATTTGTTTGATTTCTGCTCACTTGCTAGTTATTATTAACTTATTGTGGAATGTGAGTGGACCGACTGATCAGTCCACAAAATAAGTCCTGCTGAGCTCCCTAATTGTTTGTTCAGAGGGATATTTTTTCGCACATTGTAACACATCCCCCCCAACCCAACCGTGTGCCTCCCACATTACCATGGCAACGCACAGGTAAGTGGAAAGGAATGCTTAGTTCGCCACGCAGCGTGTAGCTCAATTCTATAACTGTTGACCTATAAAATGAACACCATCCAACATGAGGAGCCTACTAGATTCCCTTTACATTTTGCCCTCCCCCCAAGACCTCCCGCATGTGTGTGTGTGTGTGTGTGAGTGTGTTGGCTCGTGCTGTTGAGCGCAAATTCGAGAATCACTAGCTCATGCAATTTACAGGTTGTGCTCAAATCTATGTGGTCTTCGTCGCACATGTGTGTGTGTCGTCTCTGACAGCTTGCTCGGAGTTGACATCTACCTCTCTCTTTTTATCCTGATAACACATCTTCGTCAGAACTTCCTTATCTCTCCTTTCCTCTCATCTCTATCCTTCACGCTATCTCAAAAACCGTCCCAGGCTTGCATTTGTTTTGTTACGGTGAAATTCACCGTATTCCCATCTCCTGCTCCTCTCCCTGGTCTACTGAGTTGTCTGTCATCCTTCACGTGTCTCCCTTTCACTTCCTCTCTCCCCTTTACCTCCCATTCCTCTTTCATCCCCCCTCCTTTCTCCCTGTGGGCTTTGCTCTGTCTGATCCATCTGAAGCCACAGACAGCTGTCTATTCCCTACAGGCAGCCATCACAGGAATTGACCGTATTGGAGGAATAGCAATAGCAATGTTCTAATAGTTTCCTATTGTTTTGTTTTCTTTTTCATTTGCAGACCTTTTTCCAAGTACTAAGCGTGTCCATTTGGTTCTTTTCATCTTAGTCCTTGATAAATGTTTTGGCCATCATGTTCAGTTTAGTCTGGTGGGGGGTGCGGGGAGTTGGCATTGAGGGAGAGCAGTTATTTTTGTGACAAAGCCATGGACCCGAGGTGTGTAGAAGGATCATTAGGGAATAATGTGACAGTCTGCTGTATTGTTTTACATATTTGTGCCGCTCAAAACATTTATCTTGAAAGGAAATTGAGGCCAGCAGCTATTTTTTCCTCACATATTTAAAGATGATGGAAGATAAACTGACAAACATTTGATAGGGAAAATATTGATATAAAAAATGGTTTTGGGATTTGATAATCAATGTCCGCTTCAATTTCATTTAGTCATTATACATTTTAACGCAGGGGGGGGACATAAATTCTGGACGTTGTGTGAAGTGCTTATTAGAGCTTTACACGATGAGAGTTCTAAATAAGGACTTCACACTGGGACCAAATAAATAAAAGTCCAGAGTCAAGTGTTTAGCATTTTTTATATTTAACCCTTCAGTAGTGTTAGAGCAATGCTTTGAATTGTTAAAATTGTTAATGTTTTCTTTGAAAGCAAACATCTGCAGAGCATTTAGTCTCCTTTAGGTCGTTGTTTTGATTTTTCTTATTTGCTGTCATCAATCCATTTTTCCACCATTCACACTCCAACCAGCTGTCAGAAATAGATAAAGACAAGTTAATGAAGATAGTAAAGCACTTCAATAGACAATCCCAGTTTTCTACGGAACAAAACGGAGCTAAAAGGACAGTGAATCCTTCCCTCCCATTCATCGAGACAGAATTACTACAGGCTAATGCAAGTGCTGTTCATTTGTTCCTGCTGAATGACTCAACAGGGACAACTGTTGGGAAAGACGCTTGTCTTACAGTTTCATAAGGAGATTGTATGTCAGGACTGTGTGTTAAATGGAGCACAGGCATCCGAATCAAAAAGCGGTAGAAACAAAACATTCTACACAAATGTTAATGAGAATGTAGACATTGGTAAACAGATGTATGAATATTTTAACTTCAACACAAGGCTCTTCAAAAAATGATCCTTGTCTGTCTTTCTTTCTATACTTCACATGAATCAAACTGTAAATCATTATAAAAGAAAAAAATCATTCCCACAGGGCTCCTAATGTTTGTAAACACATCAATTTTTGTCATACCTCTCCATCTTTACACTGTGTTGCACCCATCACTGTCATTGTTGTAATTTATGTGATATGACCAATAATAAAAAAATCCCTCCTCAAGTCTATGTGAATTCCATTAACACATACAGATATCATTCATGGATGATTGATCATGAGGAATTATGTGTCATCATGTCAGGCTTTAAAAACAAACAAACTTGGATCTATAAAGTTATTGCCTGTATTTTGTGTGTGTGTGTGTGTGTGTGTGAGAGAGAGAGAGAGTGGTTTAGATCCATCCCTTAATGCATCTCTTTTTTTTACAATGCCCATCATTCTTGTCAGGTTTATTGGCTGATATTTACGTGTCAGTGAGTCTCCTCTCACATTACCCACAGCTCTTCCGCTACCTGCTCCTATCCTTCATTTCTGTTTTTCACTTCCCCTCTCCTTCTTTCATGACAGG
Organism: Brotula barbata; assembly: GCA_900303265.1. NCBI lineage: Eukaryota > Metazoa > Chordata > Actinopteri > Ophidiiformes > Ophidiidae > Brotula > Brotula barbata. Next base: position 21,475 of record OMNV01016176.1, on the reverse strand, counting down.
CGCCATTCAGATGGCAGTGGACCACAACTGAAACGCCGGTCTGTCTGATCGTGATAAGCTGAACTGATCTGAACATGTCCGTAATAATGCAGGCAGGGAAATGGCTGCAGGAGCCACCAACTGGCCCTCAGATCACTGGATTTACTACCAAGTCACACAAAAACCAAATGGCACTAATTCAGGGGAAATCTACAAACTTGGAAGGATTTCCCATGGACTGAAACCTTAGAGGTGAGGGCCAAGGAGGCTTTGGGCTGTGCAAATTAGCAAAATGAAAGGAACACTGCTCAAATCAGTTTGAGATATAAAATACACAAATTTTGTCATTTTTTTCTTTATTTAAGTGTGATCATGAATGCTTGATCTTGGTAACCTCATTAGCTTTTTTATAAAAAGGAAATGTAGCTGGTGTTAAAGATTATTGTTTGTACCACCCATTTACCGACAACGACAACGTGATTGGTCAATTGTTTTCACGTGACACAAAAATGTGGGAGGTCTTCCCAAGTTTTGTACAAATTAGGAAATATGGGAAGATTTTGATTTCTTCACTTGTAGTGTGTAGGTGACCTGGTGACCTTTCAGATTTTTCCTTATAGTCTGCAGACATTCACACTTACTAGTTGACCAGGGTCAATTAAGGTAACACATCAAAGTGATGATCCCCAACTTTTCCCCAAGTCAACCCATGCTTTTCTATGGCATTGTTGGAAAAATCATTAGATTGAATTTGTCTGTTTGATTGTTTTAAAAAATTGTCATTTAAACTGTCTAAGTCCAACACTTATATAATCAGCAGACTTTTTATCTGCTTCATTTGTCATGAAATTAGTCATAGTATTAGTAGTAGTATAAGTCTATATAGTTTTTTCAGTAATTATCCTTATATTAATTTGAGGCTTTTAAATGTATGTATACTGCATATTATTTTACTAAAAACATTTTATTTCCATTGATTAGCACTTTGCCTTTTTGTTTCTGCCATAAAACACTGTATTGGTTTTTTTCCAGTTTAATCTGTATTCTATATTTTTTTCTGTGCTTAGCTATGATGATGCCTCCCTTGGTATCTCTGTATCATATCTGTCTAGCTGCTATGATATGGTATCCTATAGTACAGAAAAGTAATAAACCAGGTATTTGTTTTTCCAGTGATTGCACACAGTTCACACACACACACACACACACATAGATAACCTTTCGATCTGTATCACCCACATATCAGCAAACAGAAGACATTACCAGATACTCTCTGTGTGCACTCTTTGTGACAAGTTGTAGGTCTGAAGATGGCAGAGTAGTGTCATCCTGCAGTTACTTTTGTCTAGCTTAATAAAAATCCAATACCGCTTTGGCCCAGTATGCAGTAATGCAGTGAATTAGTCCTTCGCCCTCCAATCTATAATCTAATAGATTAGGCTGTTTAAACAGAGTGAGTCTATAAGCATTGCATTTCAGATGCCTCTTATAGTGTCATTCTCCATAGGAATAACAGCCTCCATCGATATACGTATTTAACAACCAGGGGGGCTCATTTCATTCTGATATTGTCAGTGTGATGAAAATATTAATTGGAACTTTCCTCTAACACTTTGATTCAGCACATCAAGACAAAAAAGGAAGCAGCATCCGTTTGATGCCAAGGTAACTGATGATTGTTGGGGGACTTACGAGAGGGTCTTCTCAAGTCGTCCCCCTGTGGAACCAATGATTTCTCCAAGGGTACAGAAGGTCTGTCCCAGAAAATCCTGGAGGAAAAATAAAGCTGATTAATAACCTGAATGACAGAATTCAGTTTAAATGAATGAAACAAGAGACTGTCTGGGATTCCTAATAGAACCAACAAATGGGACCCAAAGACAGCATAATCACACTCTGCCTGACACAGATTCTTCAAAAGACTGAAAACAAAAATCTCCAAGACAGCACCATGGTCTGAGTGATGAGTTCCATTCATTTCAAGACTTCCTCAACTTTTTCAGCTGGGGACCAAAGTTTATAATTGGTTCTGCTTGCACTGGGAACAGGCTCATTAAAATATATGCACATTAAATAAGCAGCTGGGGACACAAATGGACCTCTGTAGTTTAAAACACAGGCTAACACTCCAGTATATACTCACTAGAATTTATGAACAACTATGCAGATTAAGTTTATTAAAGATTCATGTTATATTAACCATAAAAACCTTTCATATCACCTTTTCTAAGTGCGTACACGCAGCGGGCCAACACATTGATCATTCTCAAGTGCAAAGGGGCAAATGGAAGAGGAGAGGTGACTTTCCATGCTAATAAAAATAATACATGTGTGGGCACAGCCAGAAACGAAGTCCTGGCTGCCTCTGATCCTGCTGAGGGTTTTCAGGTTCTCTTCCTGCCCATTACTGAAATCAATGAGCTCCTTCAGTTCATTTTAGTTTTATTTTAGTTGGTTTTATTGTCCCACAAAGGTATCTCTTCACAGGAAAAGCTCTTAATAAAAACACACCACAGCATATAGTACAGACTATAGCTCATAAAACAAACCTCAAATAATACAAAATACTGTACAGTAATAGAGTGCAGTAGAAGTACATGCAATGTATAAAATGTGAATCGCCCATCTAGAGTAGCTCATGCATGTTGCATGATTAAGAACAGCGATGAAGTGCTAAATGCACAGACGTGACCGGAGCCACACCGGTACCAAACTCCACACACTCCAGAAACAGGCTTGACTTGATGTACGGATACCATGATTATCATATCCGTGACATCTCAACAGCTTCATCAACGTCCATGATGTCCAAAATACTTTATGCTACTGGATAATATATCAACAGATAATTATCTTGTGGCCATAACTTATATATCTTGTTTGCCAGCATTGATAACAGCCTGGCAATTCACTCGAGAATTTAATGTTCTATCATTATAATATATTTTTTTTATAGATGGTGTTCCCTCATACTTTTTCTTATCCGTGCAACATGGGCATATTTTTTTGGCTACATTATTCTAAAATTTGGCACTCTGTCCCGTTAAATGCAGCAGAGGGGGAGCTCTTTCTTTTCTCCCTGCGGAGGCCATACCCACACACTAATAACAAAATGCCGGCTGTATCTATTATTATTTCTATTAACAAAGGATGTTACTCTTCTTATGTAAAGGCAACAAAGGATTTTGGACTATACAAACTGCCCACACAACTACAAAGCAAACATATGGCATACGGAGCAGAGCTTTTGAGTGTATGAGCTGTTTGTGGGTGTGAGCAGGTGCTACCCAAAATGATCTGACACACATACACACACACACACACACACACACGCACGCACGCACACCGTGACAAGATAACTCTTTCAAAAACATCTGCTTTGTCACTTAAGCAGAGTTCCGAGTGTCACTTTACCTGAACGACAGAGACACACAAAATGCAGAACAACAGGTGGCATATTTCTTGTGTTGCGGACCATGTTTGTCCTTTATGAAAACAAGGTGAAACAGGAGACAGTGATATGAGACATTACAGACATCGCACAAAGAAAACACAAAAACAAATCTCTTCTGACAATGTGGAAATGCAATGCAAAAGAAAATGTGAAATGAAATGACAGATTTTTATGGCTTGGCACAGTAGCACAACACAATCTGCACACTGACCACTCACCTTCTGCTCTCCCACATGGTTTGTTTAGTCAGGGAAAAAAACACAATATTTGGCTGTCAAATAAAGGGTTCATCAAGGTTTTTACAATTCTGAATGAGATTTTATTCATGCCAACTCGACGGCTGCCGATGCACTGATATGTTGTAGGATGAGTAGCTTTAACGGAATGAGAACGTGGAATACAAAGTGAAAATCTGAAGGCTGCAGGAAGTTGTTAAACATGAGTCAAAACTGTCATTTTGTGTTTGACATACAGGGACTTACGTGTTTGGAAATGTTACAGCTTCTGGAGTCCACATTGTATCTGCGAGAGAAACGGAAAGCCGATGAGATCGTGCCACGAGAATTTGTGATGTTACGTTTCAGATTTAGAGGAATCGCATTAACGGGTCCTCTGTGCGTATCATTAGCAGTCAGGGGTGAAATTCTCCAATCACCATGCGCTATGATTTATATTCCTTTAATTTTCCTCTAATGCTCTATCTTGTTGCTATCAAAGCGCTGTAATCTTCAAACAGCCAAGGATCATTTCAGATCATTGACTTTGTAGTAGGTTCCAAAAATCCTTATTATTTGGGGATTGAAGGTGGAAAAATGGACTCGAACGGTGGAAAGCAGATGTGGCGGAACAGTGCAAGCAGCTGCACGACACATCCCATTGAGAAACAAACCATAGCTTTGTGGCTTGATTAAAGGTCCAGTGGGACCTAAATGATCTTCCCATGGTGCTGATTGAGGATAACAGGTAGATGAAACAAACAGAATGGTCAAGTAGGAGTACTGACAGTAATTTAGTCACCGGGACTGGGACTGTTCTTTGTTAGCGGCCCTCTATGTGAGCAGCATGATTGGACATTCTGAGCAATTGTGCTTGTTTATTTATCCTGTCAGCAGACTCGCAGGGAGGGAAACATTGTGTGCATTGTGTCGCTAAATCTGGCTGTGGTTCTCAATGGTGGTCCTTACAGGCTGATAATCTGCAGATTTTTCCATCGCTCTACCCACATCCAATTAGCTAAATGTGGTGTTTAGCCAATCAGGATCAGGGCATGAGATGTGTTAAGGAGAAGATGGAAAACAGGTTATGCCGTGTCCCATGACGACCACTTAGAACCACTCAACTATATAGAGGAAACTTACTGAATGGAGAAAGGGAGAGAAAGGTCATATTTTGTCAGAAAAGGGAATAAAAAAACAGTCTTACTTACACATCAAACCTTAGATTCTGTTTCTCTTCAAAGAAGAAGTCCAGGACGAATTTTCTGACAAAATCAGGACTCCGGGTGTTTTCAATCACCTCTGTCCTTCCAAACTATGAAAAGAAGAGTCAAGGTGTTAAGTGGTGGCAATAGAGATATTGATTCAAAAGTCAACATGTGTGATTAAATCCAGATCGGGGCAAATACACAAGAGGAATTCAGAAAACCACTCAAACAGGACCAGGAGCACCCATTTTCTTTATGAGAATATCATAAAATACTCGATTCTTCTATGTTGACGTTTGCGTCTCCAGAGAAATCACAACGTTTCATTGGAGCCGCTCCAGCTTCACCTTGGGAGCCCACGGAGTCCAGGTCTCAGCTTCCCTTCCGGGCCGATCTCACTCTCCATCTCCCTGACAATCGCAGCAGTAATCCCTCCAGTGCTCTGCCTCCCCCGTCTCAGTGGCCCCGGCCCGACAGCGCAATGTAATGAGCTATTGATCTCAGCACTGCCTAACCACAGCCTCAATACCTCAACTCATGTCCTTAGTGCCCAATGCACATAATCCTTGCTATCAACTCTGTCCCCAGCCTATCCATTACCAATGACTAGCAGAGGAGTTTATTGGATCTCGAGCCTGATGCCTGATGTATCGATTAGCCGGGAAAATCCCATGATATTTCCCTGTGTTTCTATTTTGAAGCTTGATGCTCTTGATTTATAATCTCACTTGGGTGTGATTGGTTAATGGGTGCTGGTGGATTGCAGACCAACGTCTGGGGAGAGCTGTGTTACTGCTTATTTGTTTTCTGTTTGTAAAAGCAGCGAAGCGATGGGAAAGAAATGTTGGTTTCTACAGGAGCTCTGTATACATGTGGTAATCACCAAAAGGTTCGATTTAATTGCTATATCTTTTTTTATGAAACGCTCCGCACTCCATTGCGAAGCTACTTTCCGGTACAGATAGCGGAAATAAAACATTTACGTCTGGATCCATGCGCAATCAAGTGGGAAAATAAGCTCGGAATCAGCAAATGCTAAAGGAGCTATGTTTGCTATTAGTATGATGAGGTATTATTGCAACTTTATCAACATTAGACCAACCTATTTCCTATCAGCTAGAATAATTTACGCATGTGGGTGTGTAGGGAGCATTAATTTTACATAACTGTAATGCAACTCACTTATTTAGTTATCTGAGCGTGCTGGCAATCGGATTTGTCTTTCCCATAACCAGAAGTGTGCAATTGTTTGTTTGCATATGTGTGTGTGTGTTTGTGTGTGTCAGAGAGCGAGAAAGACTTACATTCATTTTGTTAGGGAAATTGCGATGCGTTTACTGTATAAGCTCACAATACTCCCATTTGCATCTTAACCCAGTTATAACAATGCTTATGCAGAGATGCTCGGTGCATCATTCGTGTTCTTGTTTCAAGTTAACGTAGATATATAGAAGCACTATGGTGTTTTCTGGGTGTGTATGGGCTGTAAGTGGATTACGTGGCTGCTGCGTGGATGTTTTGGTTATGAGGTTTCAAACGTAAAACTGGTTTATGTGGTAGAATGACATCACGTATGTTTTGTCCGTGACCTTGTTAGCTCAACTCTGAGTGAACCTGGACTGAGATGTATGCAGAATAACTGTAAAGGCTGATAAATAACTGTGCCTACTTTGATCTACGACCTAAATTCAGATAAGAGTTACAGTTCTGCCTTACTGTTGTTTATTTAAATTACTGCCGTGCATGAAAATGCGCTGATTGAGCCGACTGAGTTGGTTAGACGTAACTAGTCTGAAATAGCTCTGTAATGAGAGCACATTTAGGTACAACCCTCATTACATAGACATACTTTGCTTTGTGGTTCTGAACTCCACTTCACTGTAAACAACGTGTCCCAGGGCCCCATTTCAAACACACACTCTATACGTGTACCATGTAAGTTATATTTAGGACTTCAAGGCTTAACAAGCAAAACAACAATTCATTACAGCACTCTATAGGCACTTTAACTTTTGATTGCGCTGCGATTAAGGCAGTCTGCGCTATTTCAGAAGTCATTTATGCACTTTAATGCCATTAAAATTGGCACAAATTGAAGTATGCTTAATATCAGGAACAGACTCATATTATGTGATTGCAAATTGCCTCATACTGTGTTTATGCAACACCTATGCGTGACAGGGCTCCTTCCTCCTCAGTCACAGAGACGCAACCAGACTTGTTACATGGCAAGGATGCACACTTACTTTATTAAATAACTGAGCTCAAACTGAAACAGATAAACGGCTCTAACAAAAACACAAACAGAATCAGAGGGACTCAGTCTGTGCAGTTTGCATCCAGTGGTCAGCCCGGCAGGAAAACCTAAATAATTTCCTGCCTGATTGGTCCATCGGCTACAGATGCGACAATTAGACACACCTGGGTCCAATTGCCACCTAAGCTGCAGCACCACACTGTCCCAAACACACGAACTCACACACACAAGCACCCAAAACCATTCCCACTGCCACATTATATATGGAGAACAGCACAATCGTGTTGATTCTGTATTCAGCGTAAACCCATTTTTGCCTTTAATCTAAGTTAGAACAAATAAAAATGAAGTATTGTGTGCATGTGAACATATTGAGTGAGTAGAGGCGAAAGGCCCTGTGTGAAAAGTTGCAAAAGACGCCGGAGTGTGAATCTAGGGATAAGATAAAGCACTCATCATTCAAATTCAATTCAAAAAGATGCAAAGCTTCGCACAGATTTGGGGAGTTCTAAATCCCTAAATTCCAGATGTGGTCTGTCTCTTTGTGATGACAGTGGCGAAGGTCCTCATTTGGGTATCTGCAAGGTGTGTTTTTCTGTCACAGCGGTCTTTAATCCAAATCATGTGATAATTGATCCCTCTGTTGAAGACGGTGAGTTTTAATCACAGTCCCTTGTTTATAAATGAGGCATTTGTTGTATTGTACAGCGACAACATTTTGCATCACCCAGCAGCAAGGTCAGATAAAAGCTGCCTGAAATTCCAATTAATCTTTCCTTGCAAAATCAATATCAAATATTTCGAAGATGTATCACGATGTCCAAAGTTAACAAATGACGTCTCAGGTTTCCATTCAAATACAATGACGTGCTCGGGTCGTCAACGCGTGTGTGTGTGTGTGTGTGTGTGTGGCAGCAAGATGTTTACTCTGTTGATTGCAGAGCAATTCATGCCGTGTTTTTGATTAAGCCATGCCACAAGGAATAAAGAAGTGTGAGGCGTCTTAACGTGAGTGGCTCAGCGGTGGCAAAGCCCCCACTGACACATCAATGTCTTTCTATTCACAAACGATATCGTGGAAAATAACACAGCACAGGCAAATTACAAGAAGTGAAGAGAAAGTTGTTGGAGTACGCCAATATGAGAATGGGTGAGTGTGTGAAACAGTTTCAAGAAATCGTGAGGGAATTTAAAGCAGCTGCGATAAAGGGAAATAAATAAAATAAATAAAGGGAAGTCACATGACCGCAGGGTGACAGACAGAGTAGAATTAACGAATCCCACAAGGCATCTAAAGCTGAGCCATTGTGTGAATTCCTCTTTACCCTCCTTTTTTTTATTTCATGCCTTTATTTACCTTCAATGTTACATCAAAAACCCTTTTCAGGCTTGTTTTCCTTGCGGAGTCCATTTCAGAGAGCCGATACACTTGCGTGGGCAAGAGAGGAGTCTGACACTTTCAATTTTCTTCAACAGTATTCTCCAGGGTGTACAGTTCATTTTAATACCCCCATTCATAGCCCACACTCCAAATAATTGGCATTTAGGAAATGAATCTTGGAGTAAATAGTCATTGTATAAGCATCCAGAAATGAACTACACGTTTCTGATAGACAGGCAGGAAAAAAAAAATTAAAGTTAGGAAACAAAAAGTTGCTTGGCTTACCTCCCTCCACTCTTTGGTTCCCACGCCCTGCAAATACAGCACAACCACTACAGAAGAGGAAGAAGAAGAAGAAGAAGAAGAATCTATTTAGTTCAGAGAATAATACCATCTCAATCAAAAAATCAATGTGGCCCGTGACTCATCCATTCTTACTCCGACTAACTGAGCTTGAAACCCAGTCAATAACAGCGTTCAGCCCTGTTAGGTAACCTGAATCGCTTTTCATTGTGAGACAGTCCAATTATAGGAAATTAGGCACATGTAATCTAAAACTAAATCATTCATCTCAAATAATGGTACCTCGGTAAGGTAAAGAACAATGAAAGCACATTAGTACAGCATTCTCCCTGGGTCTCCATCTCACTTTTGCTCCCTGTGTAACGACGCAGGAGCAATCAATCAGTACATTTTCTGCCTCACCGAGACCCTGTCAGCATCTCGTCAGACCTTTCTCCGCTATCAAAATGTATCATTACTAAAAGGGCCAAATTCGGTGCGTAAAAAGGCATGGCTCTCTGCATGACATGACATTTGTGGCTTGGATCCCCGTTTCAATCTTAGCGGGAGGTTTTTCAAAATAAAACTAGCCCAAGTGAGTGACAGTAATTACAGCGCAGGTCCCTGGGATAACCATTATTTGAGGGTTTACAGTCTACAAACATACTGCTGTGATCCAAACATTACATTTCTCTCTCGATGAGAAGTGTTACTTTGACAAGTTCTGCATAAATAGGCTGGTACCTTGCATCAGCGTGCGAACGTGTGCATGAATGGGTGGATGTGTGAATGAGAGGCATTAATTGTTAAGCACTTTGAGTGATCTCCACACTCGGAAAGGCGCTATAGAAATGTCGTCCATTTACCACTGATGGTGTGTATTAATTATTGGCCAAGTGTGTACGTCCGGCCACCGTCAGCTGCTGTGTGTCTCTAATGAAGATCAGACTGTCCTAACCAGCACATGATTAAAACTACATTTTCTCCCCTAATGAGCAATTAACAGTGGAGAGTGAACAGGAAGGGCAAAAGGGAGGGCACCTTGAGAACCTTGGGGAGATAAGGCTCCTTTCTTTGTCAATTTGCTAACCATGCTGGGTGCTTCCAGTGCTAAATCCAGAGTCAGATACTTAATCTGAAAAAGAAAACAGCTGTGAAACTCTTTTGTAAGGTGATGTTGATGTTGGAGAGCCTCATTTTGTATGAATCTCTATGAGGGGAACTAGCAGGGCACTCATTAGAGCACACACACGTGCCTTCACCTGCTGGCTGAGATTCAGCGTGTCTTATTCTATTATTCTTTTACTACGATGGAGAAAGCATGGAAACCTTCTTGATGTGAGACAATCTGAGAAGCAATAACTGCTAACATAACAAAACTACTGCAAGTGCTAATAATGATAATAACAGTGAAGACGACAACAACAACAATAATAATAATAATAGTCATAATAAACCGCAGCAATGCTAATAACAAAAATGTTAGCGTCACAGACAGAAAATGAGAGGCAGAAATGTTTTTGTATGACGGCATGTACAGTACCTTTCATATCACCACAACCATAATATCAGCTCTCTCTTCACCAGCTGAAATTATCATATCTAAGTGAGAGAAAGTGTATCGTAGGAACTAAATCTTTCCCCAAGGGCGCACTTTATCAGCTCCTCAACTCAATAGGCTCAGACTAATTCGGGCTGAGGCTACGCCGCTGTCGGCTTGTCCAAAGAACCTGACTGATTGCATGCTTTATGGTAAGTGACTGGAAAAGGAAGAGCCCATCTGGTCAGGCGCGGAGCGACCGAATCGCAAGGCCATTTGTTGTCACTCCGAGCCCCACTATAACTCCAACTCCCTGCCAGAGTCTGACTGCAGGACGGGCAGCCAGGTGACTCTGATAACCTGAATGAATCTGAATTAAACAGACCAGCGACAGGGGCCCCAAAGCTCACGAGATTGCAGTAGAAAGCTGGAATCTCCGGTACTCCAGTACTGCAGCAGTGATTTATTTACAATGGCATACACTCTTTGAATCCAATCTTTCTGCTGAAAAGATTCCAACAGCATACTTGTCTTTATTGAGAAAGAGCTGAGGAACACATTGTACAATCTAGAGTCCAGACAAATGCCTCCTACATAGAGCTCAGCATTTCAGAGCAAATCTAACGGGACTCTACTGTTCACCCCAGGCCGTGCAGTGCTCAGTGTGCAGTATTGTCTATGCAGTGTAATATCACCCCCACACCAGTAGGGGCGCAGCTTCCTTTTATTAGTGCAAGTGAATTAAACATCTTCATCTTTTAGATAAGAAGTTACAACGGTGGACTTTACGTCTTTGAAATATTAATTTCATCCTCCATTTACAGCAAGAGTTCACAGTTAAAGCTATTTTTAAGACTAAAAGTTTATATTGATGACAATGTTGATGAATCAATTTATTTTAGAGTAACTTGAATCTTAGAGGATTTTTAGTGATAGACATTGATATAAAATATTAATACGTTTATTTTTTTATTTTTCAACCGACTAACATGAAGCAGAAGCTGTTGTGAGAATTTTGAGTACTGTACAATTGGATTTGAAAACTCTCTGTGCTGTGTGGAGCCAGACAGGACATCATGCCCGCTGAGTCTTAGTGCTACAAAAAGTAGGGGAAAAAAACAAGATGTGGGCAAAAACACGTCAACAGCTTTGTGCCGAAATCTGCTCCTAACTTACCGATGCTGTTAGATTTGATTGACGGCGGCTCCGTCACATGCTGCAATCAGGGAAATTTGGAATAACCCAAAATCTGATCTGTTCGCTTTCCATCTGTGAGTTTACTGGTAGATTATATTTTTCCGACTTGACCTACTAATGTCGAACGGGTTGACAGCAACATTCAGCTCCGGCAAGGTTTTAGACCGGGAACGTCTTTCCACCAGCCTCCTGAATTTGCAATGGAGGAAAACATAATCATAGTGTGACCAGAAATAGACAGCACCACCACAGTCTTACTTACAGGATAAAGACACAAGCTGGTCAGGTGGTGCAGGTGGAGAGAGAGGATTGGGGGAGGGATGGGAGTAGAGTTGAAAAGGGTAAGACGAAGGAGGAAAATATGGAAAATGAGAAGACAACTAAGGGACTGGGACTGCCGATCTCTCTGCTGGGAGGGGTGGTTGTATGAGTTACAGCCCTACCTTACAGGTAAACTCCTCACAAAGCCATTTTTCTGAGGCGACGTGGGCACTCATCCCCCCTAATCTGTTGTTCTGCTGCCCAGTGAGGGATAAGGCTAAAAGGCCTAGAACCCTTATAGCACAATCCTTTCAACTGGATGGAGCAGGTATGACAAAACTGTCTAACTGCGAGCACATAGAGGGTAATGGAAGGTGAAAGCTTCAGCCAGAAGGTTTTCGGTAAAAAAAAGAAATCCTCTTGTGTTGCTCACCCACAAGTGAAACAGCTATGCATTAAAGCGCCCCCGAAAATACCATTGATATACTCCAGTTTTCCCAATTTAGCTCTTATGGTGGCCATTTTTATAGGAAGGATTTGTGTGCTTCAAGACCAGAAAGAAGAATTTTATTTTTACTGTGTAACAATAAACTCTCTTATGATTGTTCAGATAAATCACCCAGCGACAACAACTCGCTACCCGTGGAAAATTCTTTATGTTATAGTGTTTTGTCCGGTTATATGAGATTTAGGAGAGGGTTCCAACCTGCTATGATTCATTTGGACAGGTCTGAAAGCAGCGAGTGCGGTTTTAATGACGTGGGTGTGGGATGGATGACCAGGGTCAGAATTGACAGGGGTGCTCAGTCCTTCCTTAGATCCCATTAGGAGACCTCAGGGTAGAGACCAGTGACCTTTATATAGACAGCATGAGTCAGACTTCCCCTTTATTCACCTCAGCCACTGAGCGATTACTGAGTTATAATTGACCTACCTCTGGAAGTGGAACATGTCAACATGAAGTCGATTAGGAAAATACCAGGAGAGTCAAATAAAATCCTTTCCATCCACTCTTCCATCCTCTGATCTATCGTCTCATAACGGTCTGACAACACAAATTCAACTTCGTGGGGCAAATTTTAAATTTCAAACGCCAATCATTCATTTTTTATGCGCTGACATCATAATTTAGCAACTATAATGGGAGAAAACTGTGGATGCAGCTCTTATCTTCCAGTTTGAAAAGCAAAATACTATAAAACTAGAATTAGGCGATAGTTTACACATGTTAAGATGTTTTTTTCTCTTCAGGTGGCTAATAAACCTTCATCTCTCTGAGCACCAAGCAGCAGCACCACGATTAATGATGCAGACTCCTAACATTATTGTGCTGATTTGTCTGGAAATTTATGGGAGTTGTTCAGTTATTATTCCCCACTACCGTTAAATGTCAATTACAATAGAGGGGAAAAAAAAAAAAAAGTAAGTTTCATTATTTTAAAAGTTTTCGTATTTATTTTAACTTGTTTCGGAATCTCATAACATAGAAGGAGTATTCAATACCATATTATGGTTACGGGCTATATTGGAATGCATCCATCCAGATGAGTCATTTTAAATTACAACAGGCACTAACGCTGTTTTCTTGAAGAGGACCATAACTCTGCAAAACCAAAATCACACCTGCTACTCTTAAGGACTCCTACCTACCGATGAGTCAGTATCCTCTAGCACGCAAAACAGCAAAACCAATGATGTATCATACCTATACTGTTTAATAAAAACAGATTAATACCTACTCAGGGAGAGCCCTAAGGATGGGGTTATATGGGAGTACCGTTTTAACTTCTACGTACTGGAGGCAGAGCATCCTAAAGTGAACTGAGACTCCCATGTATGCTGATGAAAATGCTCAGTTCCCCACCAGCGAATGATGTTATGTAAGACAAGTGGGATGTTTCGTATCAGAGCCTGATAGTGGTTTAGGAGTGGGAAAAACAGTGGTGAGAGAGAGAGAGAGAGAGAGAGAGAGAGAGAGAGAGAGAGAGCAGAAATTGAAGAGCTTCATAAATCTTGTATGTGGTGTGTAGCTTTAGGACTTGTATAGCCAGATAAAAATGAAAAAAAATAAAATAAAAAAAAGTTAGTTCTCTTTAAACCTCAGCAGCTTTAATGATAAAAGGAAGAAGTGAAATCATATCAGTGCAATATCATTTTGCCTGGGACACTGAAATGATTGGAATCGGAAATTGGCTTATTTGAAATCCAAAAGGGTCACTTTGGTCTGAGAGCAGAGAGGTTTCACCAAAAACGGAAACAGGTGCTGCAACAAAATGGAAATGAGCAGAAAATACATCTTGGAAATCCCATTATTTTTATCCACGTGCAAAGGGATAATGATGCCATTTGTCTTTTGACCAGGCAGGATGGGAATTTCAGTTTGAGGTTGCTGCAGATCAGACAGGAGGGAATTTTACTCACTTGGGGAAATGCATAAGAGCTCTTACGTCTCTCCAAGGGCGGCATCAGTGTGACTGAGGTCACACATGCCTGGAATCTGTTAAACCTGAGTCGAGACCTGACTGAATAAGAGGGTAAGACAGGCAGCAGGTGTCTTCCTGATTAAAAGCGGAGGAGACCATGTACGCAGAGAGCTTTGTTGTAAAATGAGACATTTGAAAATGCATGACACCTACTCGAAAGCCCTGAATGACAGCAAGCAGTGGCAGAGTTTTATCACTCTGAGGGGCTTACATAACTGGAGTCCTTGGTTGGTGCTCAGCGAACATCCCTTAATAACCAGAATAAGGTAATGGATTGATCCAAGTGTTTCTGTTATATTTACGCTGTATGTAAACACTCTAAACGAATTAAATTAAATTAAATTGGAGTTGATGACCATCCAAGCACATCAAATGCAAGCCAGAATCTTAAGGGTTCATACAAAATTCATATTCCTACAAAACAACGAAGAGCTACATGCTGCAGTATACTGCACAATGCCGACAAAAGACCCGCACGCAATTTTATGCATACTTTCAATGTCTACTTGTGTCTTTCATGGATCCCATTTAAATTTTAAATGTCATAAAATTTTAGTGTAAACAACACCATAGAAACACAGTGCAGACAGGCAGTGTTCTGTACACTCTGCATTTGTTTGTCTGCACGCACACACTAGAATTTTGGTCTGGACACATTGTTTTATGGATACTTTCCATTTCCATTTCTTCCAACAGTCTGGGTGGTTTTGGTCCAGGAGTTTTTATACATTTGGCTGTTCTTATATGCTTTTGTTCATATGCAGCTGGCATCCACGCTGATGGCTGCCGATGTGAGGAGCTGGCTAAAAAAATTATGATCCTGGCCTAAGAAGAGGGAGCTCCTGCCACGTGAAGGGAAAAAAATCATTATTTTTGAATTACATTGCAGATTTTCATGTTAGATGTTGCAACCCTCAATATTGCCCTTTTTTTTTATTATGTACATTTAAATCAGGACTAAAATAAGCCATTGCAGTTTTTCATCTTTTCACTAAAGCCAAAAAATATTGATCGAATGCAATATTGCACCGCACGCACAGACTGTATGTTGGGATAAACAGAGGAAGAGAACAGACAGCGGAATTCAATTTATGCGGTGACCAGCCAGCGTGTTCTAACATCCTCAAGGACAAATTCAGTCATCAATAAATTAGAAAAGGAGAAGCACTTCAGAGCCCCGCTTTGATATCCTGGCAGATTGTTCCACAAAGCTATGAGACATATAAGGTAAGCAGATGCACAAACAAATTGGCTCAAAATTATTGTGTGGGCGATCACTAAAACTAAAGAGGGAAACAGAGGAGGAAAGAACCCTGCGTTCGAGATTCAGCGTGGAGGAAAATCAAAATGCTAAGCCTACCTTGGGTGTCAGAAATAAAACGATTCAACACTGCATGAGTGATTTGGATCAGATATGAAGCCCTATCAAAGTGCGGTAGCCTTGGGTTTTGTCTCTTTTTCTCGCTCTCTTTTGGCTTGCGTGTGCACGTATGGCTCTCTGTGGTTCTGCTTTTTTTTTATGTTGTTTTTTTTATCTCTCTTGTGGTCCTTGTACACAGAGTATGCAGCCACTGTCACTTATTGCTACCTTTGATCACTCCAAACCTCACAGGACCGTTACATCATATGCAATCTCATCATCATAGCTTCAGGCTGCTTTCACAATCATTTACTCTCTTTCACAATGTATCTTTCAGGCTCTCCATTCCTTTCAGCCACCTCCAACTCTATACAGATATAGATATGGATTTTGTTCAACAGAAACTCCAGGTTCGGTTTTATTTAGCCCTTTGGATACTGTAGTTACTGGCCAATCTGTCTCTTTCTTAGTCCATCTGTGATAAGGGTGCTAGCATCCACACAGAACCACAATAACAACGTGATGCGATGGCGCAGTATTCTCCTCACACCTCTTACTTGTCAGACACTTTATTTCATGTAGCAACAGAATTCTCCTCCTCGTAAAGTGCTTTTTTGATCCGTAAAGCTTTTATACAGAGTCAAGATCAATATCAATGAAATGAAGCTGGGATCTGTTGCAAAGCTCTTGGCCACGCTCAGACTAAACAACTCCAGATATTCCTGAAAATCACTGAAAACCACTGAACCTCTCAAATGATTGAACAGTGACTCCCGTAATCACATCTCGCTCATCACACTGCACACGATGCGCTGTCGAGTGCAGGCAAGATGCACGCAGTTCCAGATATCCCACAAGAAACTGCATGTTCACGCGCATGTCAAATCAGGAATGTGATAGTCAAGGTAATGCATCCATTTTTAAATGTCACCAGCATAACTATAGGGAAGTCATCCTGAAATCAGCAGGATTCTGTTTACTCTGAGCAATTTGTATGTAAACTCACCTCCGCATGCATTTCCTCACACGTTGGACTCTCTCTCATACTGATTATGCAACGTGTCAGATATATACAGTACTTCATCCCTGCACATATCCTACTTCCATTTTTGCCTTCAACACAGAAAAGACAAAAAAAGAAATATATTTTGCACGATTTTGACAATATGGACCCAAATGTTGCCATTATGTTGTTTTCGTCACCTCCTCCTCCTCTCATGCTCTCATTGGCTTTTTGCTCATTGCTCATTGCAATAATTAAAAAAAAAAATGCTTATAAGGCAGGCTGGACCGGCTCCAAGAGTCCATCAGGACCAGTCTCAGACCTGGGAACGCACAAGTTGCATCTTGGCTCCGGTCTGGGTTGTCTCCGATTAGAGAAGTCTATCTGGGACTTTGAGTTATGCATGCGGTTTGACCTGGACGTTAAAAGGACATCAGATCTACTAACATTGCGATTGGCTGCATTCCAATTAGGTGTGGCGGTGCCTGGGCGCTGGTATTGTGCTGCCTAAATAGATCAGGGCCATCATTAATCTTATTAGTCACACATGCTTTTTTCTCTTATGACAAGTGAAAATGCGACTGTGAAAAATGTCAGTAATTTTTCCCTGGTGTATCTGGCGATTCTCTCCTAATCATTTATCATGTTTATCTAATAATGTAATTTTGTCAGCCATCCATCATTGCTCCACTTGTCTGCAGTAATTGAGTTAATATAAATGGGCTTTGGGTGTGGAGAATACTGATAGTAAGAGCACTGCGGATGTGCGCCCTCCCATTATCTCCTGTTTCCTTTGGTAATTTTCTTATATGAGTCCAAATGAATTGACTGTGATAAAGCACGACAGGTGAGTCACACACACACACACACACACACACACACACAGACCAAACCACCGAAAAACACAATTAGAGCAGAGTTTAACTCATCTTCATCTCAACCCAGTAAACGTTCACCTTCATCATGTTGAATCCTTTGAACCTCACTGTAGAGTATATTGAAAAATTATCTGTCACTCTGCTGCTAATTACTGCTCTGATAACAGGCGTAATTTGATTAAACAATGGAAATAAGAAGTGGAAAATGCATTTTCCAGCTGTGCAGCGCCTCGACGTTCTCTCTCCTTTAAAGCACCGACAACATTGTTTCATTTCTCCTTTAAACTGCTGTCATTTTACAACCTTTGTGCCATAAATCAACAGCTGAGGCTGAACAATCATTCAGACTGGATGCAAACAGCAGGAGGCAGCTGGAAACATCAACTTTGTCAACATCTCAGTGAGTCCATGCTGAAGGTTTAGTGCGGCTACATACACACACACCCACACACACGCGTCTTGTTAAATGCCAGCCGATGGGAGAGTAACAAAAAAAATCTGACTATATAAAAATGTGAATTCAGACTTAATTTCTGGTGCATGATTTATTTTTATCTCGATTAAAATCCGCCTCACTCTTGGCCTTGAACTGTGTTTCCTTTTCAGACCTCATTTTGTGCTTGAACCTTGTTATTTTAATGACTGAAGTAAATCCTTGTTTTCACCACAACTCATTATGCATCCACCTGAGTCAACAAGGACTTAAATGAAAACGCTATCATCAATAATTCCAGCCTCACCTCTCCCCCCCTTTCTGTCAGCATCGCTATTAATGTCATTTTATCCCAACAATCAACCGAGAGAGTTGGTCCTCAGATATGGCACCTCCACAGTCCTACTTCATACAGATCTGTAGGCACCCACAGACTCTACCGCTGCAGCATGAACACACACCACGCAGTCTGAATGAAGCACTGGACAGCAGTGCTCTGCAAGCTGTGCACCTTAATTAAAGCTTGGGCTCTGAGACCAATCTGGGGTATCATCCAAGCAGTGCCTCCTCCGAAAACAATACTGCTGGTCCATTGAGTCGCTGTTAATCCCTTTGTGGTGGCTGGGAGCTGGAAAACTTTATCAAAAAGCTTTACAACTGGAACCAGGGCGTTTTTTGTTTTTTTAAATAATAATAGCACCCAAAAAAAAACAAAAAAAACGAAGCTGGGTTCCTTTCTCTTGGAATTTTTGCATCATTAAGGGAAATTCATGCAAAGTACCACAGAAAATAGTGCAAAATGCATCAAAATGATTCATAAAACACTGCATATTAATTAATTCAAGCACTGCTGCAATTCATGTCACGCATACACACACATATAAAAGCAAGTCTGACTGTTTAAAGATACAGCGGTTTAATTTGTAACAGCGGTTAATCTACACAATATTCTGTATTTCTTTGTTTTAGTTCAACAACAAGTAAATTAATTTCCCTCTCAATCATCTCGTGCTCATTAATGTTTAATGTTTCCCCTGCCCTAGTTCTTCTTTTATCACAAGGGACGTCGTTACATTTCACAAACGTTTTGTGCTCTCTAACTAAAAATGAATATTTAAAACGTGCTCCGACATACATACTATTGTTGGGGTCATCTTTGATTTTCCTCAGTCAAAGAGACGTCAGCCTGGACATTTTTACACATTTTATCTGATGCACATCTTTTATTTTTAATAATGCTAACAGAGAAGCGCAGGGTACTAAGGGTTTGTGAAATTAATCTTAACATGACTGGAATGGGTCCAGTCTCCCTCGCCTGTCTCCCACGCCTCCCTCCGTCACTGCCCTTTTACAAGGAAATTGGGACAGTCCAGCTTCTAAAGCATCGCCTTGGCAGCACCACCTTTGATTTTTGTTCATTTTTTTTCCACCCTCATTGAGCTTAAGTTTACCCTTAATTGATCCCCGTGGGCAAAGTCATCCTCTTTTGGCTCCCCCTGTACTATATATTAGGAGCGGCGGGGATCCACCTGGGGTCTGCAACACAGTGCCATGGTCAGGAAAATGACCCACACAAAAGTTCATACATACGGAAATATCAACATCAAAAAGGAAGTTTGCAATGAAACATCCTGAGCACTTTCACATTCTATTCTTAATTCTTGATTTGAATGACACCATGGTTTTACTTATCTCGCAGGATAAACCAAGCTCTTCTACAGGGTGTTGTTTTGTTGCATATTGTGGACTTCAGTGGAAACTGCAGTGCTTATGGGCTTATTTCACTTATTACCTTCAAAAATACAATTTTTAAAATATTTTATATTGTATGTATGTATATAGCAAAAGTCTGTATTTATTCTTGTTATTATTTATAACAACTCATGATACTAACAATATTAACATACTAATAATAATAATTGTTAAAATAAAATAAAATAAAATAAAATAAAATATTATTTTTGGCCCAGTTTAGTAGTGGTGAAGGAATGAGCTCTCTCCATGCCCTCTACTTTATTCATTTGTACCGCATTACTTCCTAGGTCCATTGTAAATCACAATTCAATGCACAATTAAAGTCTTCCAGGTGTCTGAATGCTGCATGTGTACATTACATGCAGACACGACATGGATTACAGACATGACATTAGATCTTCTGGTTTTTTATCTTTGTCTTGCTTGCTTGACGTTTTCCTACTTTTGTTCTCGTTGATCTTTATTGCTTACTCCCTCCTTCACCTTGACTTTTCAGCCCTTCTTTTGTTGTGTCCCTATTCTTTATTTTCTCCTCACTCCTGTATTTTACTAACAATGTTGTCACTCATTGATAGCCCTGACCTTCTCAGCTATTTATCAGTGCACAACCCAGTGGGGAATAGATCACCATTCTTTAGATCTTACTGATGTCTTCCATAGTGCAAAGAAACACTGCTTGTCCAAAACATGCAGAAAGTCATGATAATCTCTTTTTAGATGCTGTAGTGCGTAACAAAATCTCATTTTCATACAGTTCTTTACATCATCTATCTAACAGTATCAGCTGCATGTTCCAGAAATTTGAATGCAAGACTAAAAACAAGCTGATTAAGTGAGCAAATAAGCAATTTTATAAACTTTCAAACATACGATTTGGTCAAAAATGCGATTAGAAAAAAAAATGTCTGTCAAATGTTAAATGATATTGATTTAAGAATGATTTGGTACCTACCAGGATCAGACTTGGAGAACGTGTCCACATCCAGAAGACTCCTGTGGGAATGTAAAACAGCACAGGTGAAAGAGATGAGTCAGTGCATTCATTCACAACATTTCCTCGCTTCCATCTCTATCTCTTTTGTTCTTCGCAGTGAGAATTTCTAAAGGATTTCTCAGAATCCTAAATTTGGTAATGGGAAGCTTTGAGTGGGTTCCCCTGTAAAAACAACAACCCCACATTATTGTACCGCACCACCAGCTTTTCAAATCATCCCCAGATATCTCTTTTGGAGGAGAAATGTCAAAACCCAGGACGTTTCTCTCGTTTCACTTATTTCCCTGTCTCAATTCAATCTTCTTCCACTTTGAGGCTCAAGATTCTGGACATTCTGCCTGATCTCTTGGGGACAACACAGGAGCAACAGCCATCCATTATTCAGGACTGGATTGAAAAGACAGTCAGCACAGTGACAGTCTGCCAGTCTGATATTCCTGCTCAGTCAGTCGGCAAGTGGATCTGTCAAGCGGCCCAAAATGCTCACCAGAAAGGGACAGGATAGAATGGAATAAAACATGTAGATGGTTCTGACCCGCTGTTCTACGCTGGCCCACACAAGTTACGGGCACCATCAATAATCATCCATGCATGACTATGAATATCAATGTTAATATACTGGGTCGGCGGTTAGTCTTAATAGATCAGAAGTAAGAAAAAATCAAGAGGCAATTGGATTTTTAATCACTGGAGAAAGCTGCAGGGATTAACTATTTACCTGAGCCTGTGTAACAGAAAGAAAGAGGTCACGGATGGGAGAGAAACCGGTAAAATGCACTGAAGGGTCTGCTAATA
>OMNV01016173.1:18008-41742 GCA_900303265.1 Brotula barbata | reverse complement strand
AGATTAAAAAAAAAAAAAAAAAAAAAAAAAAAAAAAAATGTCATCCGGATTATCAGCAACGATGATATTTGTGCTGTGTGGTCATCTGTTATGTTCCCATTGTTATTCTGTCTAAGATAAACAGCAGTAATACACTCAGACATCTCAGAAGAGTGGAAAGTCTTTTGAAAGGGTCTTGACTAGAGAGCAACATACCTGGAAAAAGTTACTCTTCGACTGGTGGAGGCCTTAAACCTGGAAGAAATATAAAAACATTTATATTTTAATTCATAAGCTTCTCTAACAGGAACCTCTCTAATGTCAACATGGCTACAATAGTGTAAATGCTCTACCTTTACATTTGGTCCATGCAGATTTGATTTGTCCTGTAAGAACAAAATCAACATTGTAATCATATTTGGGTGAGCATCAGAACAAACGAGAGAATTTCCATGTGAACCTGATCGTGTCTGCGCACCTCTTTGAAAGTATATAATGGGAAGACAAAACCCAAGTAGGAACGTGATGGTAGAATAGAAAACATGCGTGCGTTGTGCATTTCCTGTCCAACTCTCAGGCGGGTTATCTGGATTTAAAAAAACATGGAAGAAGGAGGGTGACATTGTAATTGGAAACATTTTGATTGGTTATTTCCTCTCTAGAACCGATTCAACGCAGAAATACTAATGGTTGTACTTTATGACAAGTCATGGTATGGTAGTATATGGTAAAGGATAATAAGAAGTAGGATAATATGATAGGAAGTGGTACTCATATTGTACCGTCGTGTGTTTGTGTTCAGCTTACCAGAGCACCTTTCCGTCACGTCACTTGAGACCCTCTCCTCGTTCCTGTTGGTGGCGCAGGTGAAGTTGATGTTGTCGTTGGTGACAAATGATGCAAAAATAAATACACTGTCATTATCAGGAGCGCTGAAGTTGAAGAAAGTCAAAGCGGGAGTATGGAGCTGCCAGGAGAAGTCAACTCCTTTATCTGGAGATGAACATTCCAACAATATCCAGCACCTTTCTTGCACACGTTTGCCGAATTTCCTCTTTATCCTGGGTTTCTGTAGGCGCTCTGACAGCACACATAATAAAACAAAATAATAAAACACAAGATAAGTGATATGGATGGGACGGATGGTTGAGCCTACAAAGACTCGTAGTCTCAACTGTACAGGAAATACAGTTTGTTCATCGTCAACGTCACATCTCGCCATACTAAAGGTATGATTCAGACCTGCCTGAAAAAAAGCAACGTAGATCTTGAAATCTGGGGTCACTTACGCTTGAGTAGGAGCCTGACCATACGGCTGCTCGTCTGCCCGTCGCTGCTTTGGATTTCGACAGTGTATACCATGGCATCGTCTCTCTTTAAATCATTGATCACCAAGTCAGCTGATAAAGGATAATTTAAAAAAAAGGTGAAAATGAAAAACAGGCGAGATAAAGAAAGAGCTTTACTTGGCACGACGTTGGAAAACATAATGTGAATTCTTTCTGACCTGAGGTGATGTTCAGACTGAGTCTCCCGAGGTAGCGCCAAAATCGTTCCGTTCTTGAATTCCCATTATAATAAGTGGCAATCCAAGTGCTGTTGGGCAATATCACCCACCTGATCCTCTTGATCTGCCACGTGGGATCGACAGCTGAGGGAAAAGTTACAGATTCTCCAAGATAGCCAGTCACCTCGTCCATGGATCTGGCTAATGCCACTGTGAAGACGAGAAAGGCTCAGTTTCATTATCGCTATGGTTATCGTTCCTCTTTTTAAAGTTTCCAAATATGGCTAAAATCCCTGGATTTTAGGAATAATAATAATAATAATAATAATAATAATATCGGGGGGATTTCGATTCTCTTATATATTACCCTCCATAATACTCTATGATGTTGATGATGATAGTATGATGTTTTATAAATGTATTCAAAGTGCAGTGTGTTAAACACAATTTCACGCTGACACAAGCCAAGCCTCATCTCTCCCACATGCCAAACGGAGGAAATAAATGACTTTTCGCTTCACAGTGCTCGACAATGTCTCGTTCAGTTCACTTTATTACCAAATTTGCATTTCAGATGAGGAGTTCTACAGTATTTAGAGCACGTTTATCGTTATGACACCCAAGCATCGAATATGATCGAGTGAATAACATGGCGCCACGCAACAGCGGTTCCAGTTGTTCTTTATCACTCTATGTCTATCCAGGAAACCAGAAGGTTCTTGTTCTGTCTGTCGACATTGTTGCTGAAATGTTGGGAGTTACATGCTGCTTATTAACTTTTTTGAAGAAAGTTTTCAGCTTACCGTGTAAGAGAGAGATGAGAAGGTGCTGCAGCCTCATCCTTACCGAGGACACACTGAACCGGATCTCATGGTTTCAGCGGCAACTTCTGCATTTGCCACTACAATATATATCCATAGTTCGGTTTGGATTTCTTTTGTTGCAATGAGTCGTTGATCGTTGTTCTCTGATGTCATTTTGGGTCTCGTGATGATTTAAGTTACGTCATGTTGATAAAATACCCATATTTTATGGGAATTTAACTTCAATGCTCTGATAATATAAAATTTCATACTTCCTGCCGTTCTTTCGTTTGACGTACAATTGAGGGAAATTTTTGCACGTCACAAAATACCCACACACGAGTGACGCTTCCTCTAAACACTTTATGAACAATAACCTGTGACTTGCTGCGGACTGACAAAGTAATGGAGATTATTTATTATAAATGCATTCCCACAAAAACTTCAAGTTTAACCAAAATGTACCATTTAAACGTTTGAGAATTAGAAGTTAGTTTCATGACAATCCCTGTATTGAAGAGAGGACATCTAAAGAAAACAACTAGAACAGAGAAATCATTTACGGCAAGTTATTTTGACAACCTGCTGAAAAGAAGCTGTCAACATATCAGCAAGTCTTACTCAAATATATTTTAGGGGGGAAAATGTTGGACGTAAGTTAATGACGTACTGGGTCACAGCGGTAAGTTAACACACGTGTTGGGCCTGACCATTTCTGTGTGGACAAAGGAAACACAACCTTACAATCACCATTTTCTCTGGCTGCTTCAACAAGGGAAGGGATGCACCCTGCCCCCCCCCTCTTTTTACAACTAGACGTGAAATAGTTGAAATTCCGTGATATGAGAAGCCAAGCCCACCTTCAACGGCCATTGGTCAGTTTGACCTGACAGACACCATCAGGTCAATAAAACCAGAGACTTTTTTTTTAGACGTAGTAGAAGAAGTAGTCTTTTTGTCCTCTTTCCTCCCTCCTGGAGCCCGTCTCCTCGAGAGCTCTCTCTCCTTGAGCTCTCTCTCCTTGAGCTCTCTCTCCTTGAGCTCTCTCTCCTTGAGCTCTCTCCCCTTGGCTCCCCTCTTCCTTCGGGCTCCCCCAGCCCTTCAGGGCTGCTCACCCCCGGAGGCTTTTTTTCCCCCACGTGAGGCCTCCAGTGAGCCTCATGCTTCCGTGTGTCCTGCTCGACTGGCAGACGCACCAACTTTCAAGTTTGGCGCCAGCGGCTTCGACCAGATCGACCGACTGACGTAAGGAACAAAATCCTCTGCCGAGAACCATACCGGAGCGAACCACAAGGCCAACGGCATCCCGGACGGTGAAATCCAAAATATACTTCAACCATTTGCAAGACTGAGGTACTTTTGGTGTCTGAGGCAGAGTTAGGTAGTTAGTATTCCATTTTGGTTACACTACAAAGTAACTTTAATTGTTTTGTTGATGTTTTGTTGCACTGATGTTATGACGAAGAACACCAGTTCCTTGTTTCCTGTTAAGAAGGAATATTGAAAATATTCCGTTCCATTTGATTGTGGTAGTTTGCGACTGTGTTAAGACCTGTGACTAAGGTTTGCCCGTAAACAGTTGGCACCAATCTGCGGAGTGCCAAGCACCGCAATCCGTGTCCCCAGTGGCATAGCCTGAATCGCTGCTTCTTGTAAGAGCAGAAGCATCTATATTAATCTGTGCTTATCTAGCGCGTGACTACGTGTTAGCCTCAAACTCTACGTTAACACAGTCGGCGGCATTCCGTACACTGCACAGAACACTGAACCGAAGATCTGTTTTCTGGGTGAGGGAAACAGCACTGCTGTGTTGGTGATCCAAAGATACTCCTCCATCTTTCTTTGTTTCATCTATCCTTTCACTAACCTACACAAGCATACCCCCACACATAGGCCTAGGCCTAGCCTATTGCTCTCTCTCCCATTTATGCCAACCACATGGCACATGATCTCTTCTCCCACCCATAGTCGGAGACATTGTAGTAGCCCTCTTTGCAGTTCCATACACTAGCCAACAGATCCGCAAGTCGGCCATTGTAATAGACAGGTCACCTACAGGACCTTATCTTTCCACATTATCTTTCCACATCTACCTTTTTACTTGAACACACATACACACACACATGCAGATCCTTGCTAGCTTTGTAAATTTTAGTAGATTTATTAATTGATGATTGTTTAATAAATCCTATTTATATTTAAAGAAGTTGTCTGTGATTGTTTGTGCATGTATATTTGCAATATAGCTGGTTGAGTTCAGTCAGTGCCCGGATCTACACACCTGTGTCTATCTGATATTAATATTTACATATTGATATTCAAGACAGACACCCATTCATTGAGACTGATTGCCGATTTTAGCTAATTATCAAGACACTCTGGTTCCCAGAGTAGTTCCCCTGTAACCAGGGGTGGTGCCCCGGTTATTAATCTCAGATTAACATTTATAATCATTAATAATTATCTTTTGTTTGTTTGTTATTTATTTTGATAATTACTAGAATAGTTCCAATGTGGGTACAACAAACAGTGTCCTCGTGTAAGGCTGCTATCACTGTCAGCCTTGATCCAAAGGTATTCCTAACACATGTGTAATGTGCCATTTTCATTACTAAACTGTGTCAGGCAACATGAACAGTTCCATTTCCCCATCATCATAGGAACTAGAAGTAGTCAAGGGTGCATTATGAGAAGTTAACAGTCAGCACACGGAAACTTGTGATTTCTATTTTTACTGCTGTTTCTTAGAAAATAAATCAACAGGAAACCCCGAGTTATCAGAGGCTGTGGCGTTAACACTCAGCTGCCACAGACACACTCTTTGACATATCTTAATCATGTACTTTTGCCAGTTGACCAAAGTCAGCTTTGCACATCTGGATGTCACATTGTAAAAATAGGAGCTGTGTAATATTAAAAACATACCCTGAAACTCTCCTTTCTACCATAACATCATGTCCCTCGCCTCCTACACTGACGTCTCTGACTGCAGCTTCATGACAAACTTGTGGCTCTTGGGGTCTATGAACCCCTCGCTCAGCTGCAGGAAGGGGAGGGGTGTCACCGTGACGACCAGGGAGAAGTCCTGGCGTCTTAGAGAGAACACTTGACCCTGGCGCAGGGCAGCTGTCACCGGCTCCTCGCTCACTAGTGCCCACTGGCGCCCCCTGGTGTTGTCCTGGTATTGTAGACTCGGTCCAGGGGTGATGTAACGCTCGAGGAAAGCCTGGGAGTCGCACACACAGAAAGGCCGGAAATTTAAAGCACTTTGTTTCAATGGGAAATACTGCCGTTATGAGTCACAGCATGAAGTGAATCCGGTACCTTGGGCGTCATGTTCTGAGTGATGCAGAACTGCAGGTGCTCGATGATGTTCTCCATGCTGTGGTACGACTGTTGTCTGGTGGCGCGCAGGTATTTTTGCATAGCCCGCGCCATTGGAGCGAAGATGGCCTGAGCCGCCTCTCTGGCATCCATAACCTCACGGGGGTGTTTGAGAGTAGACGTGGCCGGCTCGTCGTCATGGTGACGCTTGATGTGAGTGAAGGCCTCCTCCACTGCCACTACCAGTCTGGGAGGAGAAAGGGCAACATTAACCGAACGTCTTTTGTTTGGGGGTTTTTCTCTTATGTTCTTGTGTCCA
The DNA here is from genome assembly GCA_900303265.1 of Brotula barbata. Taxonomy (NCBI): domain Eukaryota; kingdom Metazoa; phylum Chordata; class Actinopteri; order Ophidiiformes; family Ophidiidae; genus Brotula; species Brotula barbata. Next base: position 35,810 of record OMNV01016173.1, on the reverse strand, counting down.
TGCGCGCTCGCGTCTGTCTCCACCTGGCTTTACGTTTGCGGATCCGCCTTTCCACCTCAGCCTCCTCGTAGTAGTATTCACTCGGAGAGTTGTCCTTTTTGCGGGAGGATGCAGTGATGACGGCTCTGGACTGCCCTGTGGAGTTATTAACACTGTTCTCTGTAGACAGACACGTGGAAACAAAATGTCCACCACACGAGCATCACGACAATAATAAGCATTCATATCTTCAAACAGATGGGTCACATGGTGGATATAAGGAACGTCCACTCATCGGTGACCAAAAACAGAAAAGGATGTTGAGCAGATATTTGGTTCACCTTCCCCCAGGTTGTACACCTTGAAGGCAGTCATCTTCTTGGAGAGGATGGACTTGGGCAGGTTGAGCAGTGCAGGGTTATAAACAGTGAAGTCACTGTAGTATTGGTCCAGTATCCACACTGCTGCCCTCTGAATGCTGCATAGGGACCAAACAGAGGCATCAAATTATAACTCCTGTCTACTAGGCCAAAAATCAAATTTGTTTACTCGCTATTATCTCCCTGTCACCTGGTCGTCCTAAACAAGCAGCTTAGAGAAGTGACTGACCAACAAAGCAGGATATTCAGCCGATTATATATTCAGAAGGAACTCGTTTGTTTTGTGTGTACAATTTCGTTGTCCTCTCACCTCAGATGCCCCACATTGTAAAAGCGACTCAATCCATCCGTAGTCCTCACCACCTTCAGACAGAAGGCAGGTCGTAGGTGCCGGACTTCCAGCAACACCATCGCCAGGTACTGGATGAAGAGCAAAGCATCTACCAGCGAGGCAGCGTATCCCACAATCCCCCTGTAGTCTGTCTCCCTGGGCTCCAGCACGCGCACGCCATAGAAGAGCCAATAAGAGGCCACGAAGAGGAACACCAGCGCCAACAAGAGGCATCGGAAAATGAAAAAGCGTGGCAGCGTGGCTCTGGGCGGACGGAGGAACAGCGCCCAGGTGGAGATGAGGAGGATGAGGAGTTTGAATGCCAGAGAAATGTAAAGGCCCTCGCACGGTGTCCCACAGGGGTCCAGTGTGTCCCGCCACAGGAGCTGTGGGAGGGCCAAGAAGGCGAGGGGGGTGAGCAAGGCGAAGAGCCCCAGGACGGCACCCAACGCCGGACCAAGAAAACGGCGGCAATCGAACGGTGACGATTCCTCCAGGTCCTTGGAGACTCGAGTCAGGTCTTCATTGGAGATGCTGTCCACGGAGGTACCGGTGATGACTGTGTTGGTCTCACCCCAGTTGTCATCCTGAAATCAAAAGAGGTCAACGTGTCAGTGTTTCCACGTAGAAGGAAAAGGAAAAGACAGGATGGTCCAATGTCAGTTTCTGACCCTGTCATCTCCTCTGGTGGACTCTGCGTCCAACAGCGTCTCTCCAGGAGCTTGGATGGTCACAGACTTGTCTCCACGGATGCTGCTGTTGCGACTCTTGGAGCGATGGCGGTCTTTCCTCTCCCTGGTCAGAAAATAGAGACAGAAAAGTTTTATCAGCAACAAAAAAAAGCAGTGGGAGTGGCTTTGCATGAATTCATCTGTATTTCAGTGACATCCCCACAGTCCTCTTCGAGTCTTCTACCTGTGTTTGCGGGAGCTGCGCGAGTGGGACGACTTGTACGAGTAGCCTGAATATGTCGACTCGTTATCCATGTCGAATGTTGGCGGTGGGCGGGGTTTCCGGGTCTCTACTGCCCCCCTGCCACCGCCCTTCTCCCAGACCACGCCCAGCTGGCTCTTGCAGTGGTTGATGGATTTGGAGGAGAGGGACAAAGGGAGGCGCAGCAAGTCCACTTTACTCCTGAGGGAATCTATCTTGGACACCTGGGAAAGGAGTGATGAGGATATGTGGGAGGGGAAACGGGACGGCGAAGAAATGAAGGGGTGTGTGGGGGGTCTGAGGGAGGACAGGTAGGAGGACGGAGAGATGACAGGAGACAAAGGGAGAGGTGTGGGATATCAGAGGGTCATGGGGAAATGCCAGGGCAGAGAGAGAGACAGGGACAAACAATCTTGAAATACCTGGACTCTGTCTCTGTGTGTGTGTGAGTCCGTTCGTGTGCCCTTAAGAACTCCTTGAGGAAACTCAAGTGATTTAGTCCCGAGTGTGTTCTCAGCCCATAAAAGGACAATTACACCAAATTCTATTCCAGGCTCCAAGTCTCCAGTGTCCATGACGTCCAAGAGTGAAGACATCTGAACCGCCGTGAATTGTCCCAGTTTTATGAGTGATTTTACAAAAAAATAAATAAAAATACCCCCAGCACTTGGTACAGCACAGTGTAGTCTCTGTCCATTCGTCATACACACAGACCACATTCCCCCACCATCCCCTGTGGTCTCCAGGGGCAACAGAGCTTAACTATCACAATAGGGATGAATGAGAGGCTACGGGTGAGAAAAGACAACGGGGTTGTTGTCACGACAACCAGGACTTCAACCCCCTCCACCCAACAACCCCAAAAGAAACACGCAAGATGGTGTGTGTGCACAGAAAAAGGCACGCAAATGAACTCCAATTAGATTTTATTAAACATAAGCAACGCACCAATGCCATTTTTTTTGTTCACTGAATTTTAAGTGTTTTTTTTACATTTATTCTGGCTGTAGTTTACTTTGTTTAGACAACCAGGTAATTTCTCTCTTTGTTTAAAAGTAACGATGAGCAATATGGAGTCATGTGTCAGTTTATCGTTTTGTACTCTTTTAGCTGACATTAAAAGGAAAAATTTACGACCACGTCAACTATTTAACTATTCCACTCTCTCGAGTGAGGCAGCGGAAAAATAGCCATTTCTCTGGGAATGTCAAAAAAAATACAGAGGGAGACTGTCCTAATCTAAAATTCACAACGAAAAACCACCTCACGCTCTTTCTCTCTGTCAGAAGCTGCTGCTCTCATTTTCCACCTTGGACAGTCGGTAATGGTTTCCATGTGAGCGACTCGTGGATGCATAATCTGGGACAGTGGCATCTGTGCGTGCACCGCTGTGATTTACACAGGCATGTCTGTGCACAAAGCATTGAAAATGTGAGCTGTGCACACACATTTACACGTCACGACTTTACGGATTATTTGATGTTAAGAGTAGTTATGGTTAAAGAATATATCGCTGTCATTTGTTTTGCTTTTCTGAGACGTCAATGCCTTCAATCGCACGGACGATCCTCCCCCATTCAAGTCAATCAACCCCTTATTGATTCATGTTGGAGTTCATGTTCAGCATCAGTCTGTAACGTGAGAATTCACACGTGCAGCGTTGCAGTGTGAGCAGGACGGCCATATGCACACTAAAATAGATGCTTATTTTCAGGCCCTGACGAACAAATCCAGTGATAAGTGGTAAGAGGTAGTAAACAAAGTTTTTCCTTGCATGGTGCTGCAATGGGAAAATATTCAGTGAAATATACTAAAGCATTGAAAAAAAAGTCCTAAATGTTTCACAGTTTCATGTTGTAAAAGCGTCACACCCGAGTCATATCACTCCACCGATGAGCTTCATAGGGTGATGGAAATGAGCAGGTTTTGTGGATATTACATAATTAGCATTAAAGTAAATTAATATGCATTCATTGGTTAGTTCCGGAGGTCACCGAGGCCGTACCAGATATGTACAGTACTTGGTTGCTGCTGATCATCATCTGTTCAACACCCGCCCAACTCAGCTGATTTGGCTTCTGCCTCATTCTGACACCAAGGTAGAGGATGTGTATGAAAATGTGTAAAAATTCTTCCATACTTTGTGCCAGAAGGGCCGAAGACTTGAGTTGAAAAAAACCTCAACACCTCTGAATGAGTATGAGCTCACTACGCTCGGCTCAGAACTTATCAAGCAACCCTTCTGCCCTAAGGAAACAAAGGTTTAAGTTGGAAACAGGTGAAATCTTTCGGCTCAATGGAACAATCTTTTCTCATCATCTCCCATTAGGATTTTAGGACTCTCAAAGCAGATTGGGCGACTTGTTCAAATGTTTGTTTACAGGCACGCTCAGGGGCTCCTGGGGGCCTCCAAGTCTCGGGTTGGCAGTCAGCCAAAAAGGCGTGGCGGCGGCACCACACACATACATACACATACACACACACACACACACACACACACTACTGTAAGAAATCCAAGTCCAGGCTTTGAGGCCTTTCCATCACACACCGACACGGATTGACATCTGGCGGCCCAGTGTGCGCCCACAGTGACCAAAGTGTGGAGTACAGGGGGATTCATTCATTCCAACGGAACGGAAAACACGAGTGACTCGGACAATGCAGAGAATACGCCCCGGATGAAGTGATGCGCACACCGTAGACACACACTCACGCACGTCTGATTCCGTGGCGATAAACATACGCGCTCGGGCAGAGCGTGCGTAAAAGCGCAAAAAGGATAAAGTGCTTGGAATATAGAAACCCGATGAGCTGCACGTGTTGTGGGAAAGCTGCGCATGGGCACTTCGGTAGTGATTTAAGACGAGTGTGTGCTGACGAGTTCTGTTATCTGCCAACAAATCCTCAGCGAAACGCAAGCGATCCTTTGGAAACGGATGAATAAAAGTGTCGTTTTTGGAATGAAGCGGAAGCAGGTTTGAATTTTTTTAAAGACAAACTCTCAGTAACACATATACATCCCTACCGATGATATTTTACCCATCATGCCTGCGGGAAGATCTTACCTTTGCTCGGAGCACAAAGAGCCAAACAGCAGCGATTTGACCCGAAGAGTTTCACACACACACACACAAAAGCGTCTCCAAATTCACCTTTCTCTGCAGCTGCGTGCTTGTTTTAACACTTCTACAGTTTGTTTCCTCCTATTTAAAACATTTAATTTACTTTTCTACGTGCAAAACACAAAAACACATACACACACACACGGTGGCAGCAACACGCTTCTCGGCAAATGCATCTGTTGTCTGCCGGAGTCCCGCTGGGTTCCTGAGCGGATCCGTGCGGATCTCCAGCTCCGCTAGGCAGCCTCACAACTAAGTCAAAGCACAACATCCGGTCAAGATTTACAAAATAAAATCTTGTAGTCAAATGAATTTCTTAAAATAGGAATGATCCCGTAATCTGCACATTCAAGGATTTCAATGTAACATTTAATTATGACTTAACCTTACCTTACCTTACCTTACCTTAATGATCAGCAGCGGGAACCACTTTACCTAAGAAGCCTCTGTTGTGAGTCTCAATCTCAAGCTTTTTCAAGAATAGTTCACACCCTAGGCCAGATGACTTCATGAGTCACATGATCAAGACCACACAGGGTCAGAACAACAATCAAGACTGGCAGTGTCTCCAAAGTCTTTGCAATGCCATCCACATGACCTTTTAGACTCCTGTGACCCTCACTGGACTTCTATGTGACCCAACGTGTCACCTGGTGTGAAATTCTCTGAGTATTTGTGCTGCTTCACAGTCCACCTTTGAATTAGAACTGGAGAAGCTGCTTAGATGAGAGGTGAACATCTTTAAGTACAAGTCCAGTTGCTCGAATACTATCAATTACAAAACAGTATCAAATTTGAACTGGCTCTTAGCTATTACAATATTGGATGTTTTTTTGCCAATATCCGATATATTACAACTCATATGATATCCCATACCCATATCTACATTCCCCTCCCCACCCCCACAGTGAAAATCAAGTCTCTTTTGTGGTGGACTTAACATTATTGTGCCTACATAAATTAGAATGCATTTCAAAGTATATAACATTCATTCATTGTGCACAATAAGAAAAAAATATTTCCACTTAATCATGCAAAACATGCCATATTTATTTTTTTTAAACAAAACACACTTGGATGATGCTCTCCTGAGACATCCCAACAATATCCACAAACAGGGATGACCTGATAAACCTGAAATAAACATTAATAAATAAAATCCCTGTTCACAGATAATATATGAAAGGTGCACCACCTGAAATGACATCATTAATGTAAACTTAAAACTAACTGACAATACGAGCTCATTACGTGTCCATACAATCCTTGACATGAAAAAAAAAAAGAGCATCTCTGCCTTTTCGTAACTTCCGTGATTTGTCTCCTCGTCCATGAGATGGGCGTCAGATGGGCGGGGTAACAACTTCTTCTTCGTCACTGTACCGGTCGTGATGATGTTTCTTAGGAGGCGCAATTTAATCTGTCGTATTAAACGAATGAGCTTCGGCTCCTCCTCGTATGATCGATGCAGCGCAATCATTCCAAATAACAACTTTGAAACTCGCCTGGCACACTTTAAGGAACTCCCGCACCGCTGCCATGTTTAGTTTTACTTTCAACCAGGCTGCAGCCTCACGCAAGAGACGTGATGACGTGCCGCTGCGCGCACGCGGGGACATTGCGTCGACGCACTGCGTTTACTCAAGGGAGCAGACTTGGTGTATTTACGCCTAATTCAAGCTTTATTACATCGGCTTGTCACATGCTGACCCGATGCCGATATTTTATCTTGATGCCAACGTCTGCAGATACCGATGTCGTGCCGATAATATCGTGCATCCCTAGTTTAAACCGGAGCAGTACGACCGTCAAAACTACAAACTCACCGTGACCAGCATGAAGTGACGACATCACAGACTCCTTCAGTCAGTCCAGTTTGTTTCTTTCTCCAGTTTCTTTTTAATCTCGCAAAACACACAAATCTTAGACATGAGTTCTTTTCTCTCTGTGCAGTGAACAATCTCACCATTTTTAAAAACAAGGGAGAAGAAAATAATTTACATTTTTTTTTATCATATCTACAAAAATAAAATCACATACCAGGACTAAGGCTTTATAGAAAAAAATTAACATATATAAAACAAGTGGGTCGGATCTGTCTACATTACATGAGTGACCATGATTTTAAAAGAGAAAAAAAAAATAAAAACAAACAAAAAAAACATTCCAAAACAAAACAATGAGATGATCGTTGAAGACGTGTATGCATCAGTAGTTTGCACTGTGCAGGGAGTTTTTGTGCAACATCTCATAAAAAGAATCAGTTATAGCTTCTTTACAGCCTGTAAGGACCACAGCTTACACATCAATGTACAAGATAAACAAGAAATTACTGAAGAATACAAAGCAACGGAAGTGTAGAGGTAGAAATTGAAGATGAAAAATGTGGTGTGGCAGAAGAGGGGTGGGGGGTGAAAGGAAGCAGGGAGCCGTTAAGATTCCTCAGTGGTTGTGATCAGGAATTTCACCGCAGAAAGGTGACAAATAATTGTCATTAACAAAAATCTGGCATTCTGGTCTTAGATGTTGGTATCACTAGATCTAAACACAGTGTTCCTTTCAGCACAAGATGAGATATTTCACTTTGGTAGAACATTTTCCAATTTTAAACACAAATACCTCCAAAAGTTCATGGTGGCTACCAGCTCACATTTTGATTTGAAAACACCAACCGTTAATGGATTTTGACATTATTCTGTACAAATGTTGCACAGCAGAATGTTCCCCTGATGGCCAAATTCAACATCACCAGACCAGGTGGATATCAAACCACTGAGGTTGTATTGACTCAAGAGTGAAAATGCTCCTCCAGGTAGTGAAACATCAGAATAGTAGAATCAGTTAAACTGTGTGGCAAACATATGTAAGGCAAATCTAAAGGTGACACTATGTCAGACACAATATGGTTGTAATATTGCCAATTCCATAACTGGCAAAGATCCTAGGAAACTTAATCAGGCCGCCCAGATAGTCTTTGAAACCACTAGAAACGGGAGATGAAGCAATAAAAGGAGAAAATGCACCGAAATTGGTGCAGAAAAACTAATTCTCAACAGTCATGTTTTGAACTTTTCTGGGCGAGAAATTCTTTTCTTGTGGCAATCTAGTGTAGATTTAGTGTTGTTTTAGTGTGTATTAAATTATATCATACAAATGACGTACAATAGCGTTGATTCAACTTTTTTGAATGTCAAGCAAATTAAACTATGCTCCAACCAAATGAACGGAAGCACGATTTCTTATTTTCTCACCAGAACCATTTGCATATAGATAAATAAAACTTTTTAGAGCGTATATTTTCCGCCAATAAATATATGTTGTTCTGTGCACCGGGTTTCTTGCTAAAATGCTACTTGGTAAAGAGTGTACAGTCCCTTCATCACTAGAAGGATATAAACACTATATGGGAGGGGGTGCTGGTTCACAGTATTTACACAAACAATACAGTGAAGACGCCTTGAGGATGCATTTCAAGCGATGCAGATGGGCAAAGTCACCAAATCTTTTTGGCAGCGATCTGATTATGTAGTGCGATTTGAAGTCCATTTCCCGCAGTTGTTGTAGTTGTTGGCAACATTGTCCATCTGAATCTCTCTCCAAAGCACACTGTGCTTTGTAGACCTGAAACCAAAACAACGGAACACGTTCTGAACAGCTATGTGTATCCACTGAGCACGTGACTTAAATCACTGAGATCCCCGTACATCTCTGAAGCAGCACGGAAAATAAAACCCGACAGCATTCAGTAGTAAACAGCGCAGTAGTGTTTCCAGAATTAATGTGATGTTAATAAATGATCAATATGAACCACGTAATGATCAATATACTGCGTTGATGGTTCCAATCAGCCATCCTACAGTATAGCTTAAGAGAAGACATACACTCAGATATGTCAACATGGCTGGTGGTGATAACTGTAGTATTTCTGAATAAATTAAACGATTAACAATGCTTGTGTAAAATATCCTACCTGACAACCCAGTGCAAATAACTGGAATTATACAGACACAGTCCTTCAGCCGTGGCAGGTGCAGCAACCAATCGAGCGGCTCAAACTGGGACATCTGCAGTCCCTAACCTCTCCGCTGTGGAAGATGAATGTATGCATGACAGAGGGATGCATTGTGGGTAAAGTGCTCGGGTGACAGGTCCCTCGAATATTTCCTTAAATCAACATTTCAACACTTGTCTGCTCCCTTCCTTCAACCAGCTTTCAAAATTAAAAATATACAATGACTCCAAGCTTTGAAACGCAGGCAGCTGTGCTCCTGCACCAATCTACATCTTGGTCACCATTTCCACTTTCCATTCTTCTTCAATGCCATCCGACAACATTTTACTTTTCTTCTGCCTTTGCATTCCTTCATATTTTTTCCTTTTTCTCCTCCTGTTCTGGTACTGACCTCACCCATGCCAATGTATCTGACCAGCTTCCTGGTAACTTAGGTCAGCGAAGACAAAAACAGCATCAGTCCTTCCTGGGTTCTGGGTTCAACTGGTCAGTGCATGCAGGGTTTGGGGCGAGGGGAAGTGGGGCCAACATGCCCGAGTCCTGTCAGTACTTTAGCGTGTCTGTAAATCCCCTCTGCATCAGCGTCAGAATCCAGTTGACTGGATTTTGGGTTCTGCTGGATTTCTCTCTTTAACTAGATGGATCCAAGGGAAAATGATATAATTTAGTTATGCAAGGGAACTGAGCTAACTGTGTCAGCCATTGTTTTAGTAAGGTTCAACATTCTTGATCCTTTTCCCTTACCATCTCCTGAGCTGCCATCCAGAGAGGGCGTTCTGGAGACAGTTGCTGGGTGATGTGGTTCTTCCTCTGACTCTTGACCAACGGTTGGCTCTTTGATGGTTTTGAGAAGATCATGATGGGCCTGTTCTATGTCCTGCAGACAGGTAAAGAACAAAAAGAGCAAAAAGCATTACACAAAAGTATGAGTACAAAATTATGCATCCATACTGGTTAAATCAAAATGATTTCAAATTTCTTTCATCTTTTCTGTTACACCTGTTCACCCTGGCAGTGTAGCAGTGTTGTGTGGCTGTGAGGCTTCTCTACTGTATGGCATAGCAGAGCAATCAGTGCTGAAATACAGTTCAAACTTGCATATGAGGTTATTTTTTGGTTGTTGTAGTGATTTTGGCAGCGTAAGTTGTGAACCGCAGCAGTGAGCAGGGAGAAATGTGTGAACAGATTTACCATCTTGTTAATTTCTGGTGTTTGGGCTGTGTATGGCTTTGTAGCCTACAGAAAGCTGTAATGATGGGACGCATTTTGAACATGCTTATGCTCAGTCTGTAAATGTTATCAAATCGATGCTGCATTCCTGTAGAGCCAACAAGCCATCGTTTGATTATATTAGCTACTGGTCTGTGTTAATGCTCGTAACATTTAACATAAATGCAGACCAGTAGAGCGAGCCATTTTCAGTTGCCGCTACACTGCCAGAAACGGACGTTACAAACAGCTCTGTGCGATAAACGGACAGCTCTTACTGCATTAACAAGATGCATTATATTAATACAGCCACTATGTGATTTCCACGTAAAACATCTCACCTTCAGCTGCCGCAACTTGCTCATCAAACCCTCGATGGTGTGAAAAATCTCATCCACATTTTTGATGACGTGACTTTGATGTTCAGTCTGCGATTGGCCCAGGTCTTCCTCCTGTTTCAGCTGCAGAGTCTCTGATTGGTCAGGCTCTGGACTGCTGGCTGGTCTTTTCTCCTCTGGCTGTGTTTGTAGTGACATTACTTCCTCCAATGGCTGAGGGAAGTGGCTAGCAGTAGGGGTGGGAGGGTCATCAAGGTCATCTGTGGCACTCTCTCCTTCTGTCGGCATTACCAAGTAGAAAGTGTTCCCTATTGCAGAGACAATGTAAATTTGTGTAATTACACTCGAGTTTGATTTGACTGAAAAGAACCACAACACAAAAATTCATACACTAACACAATTAGCAGCAAAAAATTATAACCCCCAAATTTTGTAGGGAACAATATAAAATTGAAGATTCAAGAAAATGGGTGTATGAGTCAAACTATGACACATGATCAATTGAGTGTCATTACCCTGCATCGTGGTCTTGTCACCTAGCTGAGAAGATTGGCTGGAGACATCACTGATGATGTCATCAGCAATAGAAGAAGAGCCCGCAACCACAGCTATGCAGAAGATAGCAGAAGAAGTTTGGAAAAGAATGGTGTGCACGCATGTATATAATCAGATACAGTGTGTGTGCATGAAGGGAAAGTGTAAGGGAGTGAGAGAAAAGTTGATATATAAGACCAAGTGACATATCAGTGTGTGATTGTGTAGTGAGGAGAAGGAAAAGAAAAAGAACAGATAAAGTGTTTCAAATACACAGTACATGATTTCAAAAGCAGATATAACATGCAGAGATCACATGCAGCGACCCAATTGTTAATCAAAAACAGATGGACTGTGTGCTGAATTTACTTCAGGTCAAAACCATTCATTTTCAGAGAAGACCATGACAAATTTATGATGGAAACGTATTGGGACCTTCAGTCCACCCCAATTGTTGAATTCAGTATGAATCCATCCATTTCAGCAGTCGACACTGATGATTATTTGAGTGGTTTTAGCAATTCCATGATTACCTTTCCTTATGACCTGAACTCTGGGCTGCTCCGTATCTGAGGGTGGGGCCTGCTCAGGCTCACATTCATTGGTGCTGAAGTCGAGGATGGTCTCCAAGGAGTCTGGACGCTGTCTTTCGGTGAATGATTTCCTTTCGTTGGATGTCTCTTTTGTGGGTGTGTCATTTGAATTGCTCCATATGTCCTCGTCCAGATCTCGTAATATGAGCTGTCTCAGTGTTTCAACTGTAATGCAACAAGACAGTGCAGTGGTTTGGTTTCTAAATTGATTACAAAAGATAAACAGTAGTGGATTTTTGTTAAAAACAAACAAACAAAAAAAAAACAACCACTCAAATGGGAGGGGCTGGAAGATCAGATCACGGACGTTTTCTGCCTCTCTTACCATCTTGTAAAGCAGCCTCTGCCACACCCGATTCTTGTCTGTCACCAGAGAGGAAAGCTTCTGATTGGACCGCAGGTGGGATGGGGGAGAGCAAGCTGTCATTGTTGGAGGGATCAGCCTCTACAGAAACTGGGGGCTCTGTCACAGACTCATCTGAAAAAGTTAATTTAAATGCGATTTTGATATTGTTTCACATGTCTATTCCATGCCTGTGGCTTATAATTCTTAACTTATTCTTACTTGAGAAAACATGGCTGCTTGTTGAGACAGGGGAAGCGTTGCCTAGACTAGAGGAACTGTGGGTGAGAAATACACACAGAGCAACGGTAAATCCCAGATTGAAAGAAATACATTTATAAATCATCAAAGAGAAAAAGGATACAAACAGGCAGATTCCCTATTACAAAACAAAGCACCCACAGAAGTATTTTTAATGTTCATTTTACTACGTCAAGACATTTTAAGGCTGCAGTCTGCCTCAGCACATTTATAATTCTCTATTTCACAGAGTTTATGTCGGATATACTCACGATAATGGCATAGATCTGTGATCGATCAGTGGTGACGAGCCACCAGCTGTTGAGATGGTCTTTTCAAGTAAATTTTTCCAGCTGTAAAACAAAAGTCCAAAGTCAAAACCCTGGGGGTAAGCATAAAGTTCTTTCTGGATGCTCAACAAAAGCATGCATGACGAGCGAACCAAAACCAAAACCAAAAACAACTACAGTATCCAGAAGTGCATACGTGTTTTTCTCTAATGATGTCCCAGCCACCAGTTCATAAATCTGGCTCTCTGTAGTGCTGATGACGTAGAGAGCTTTGTTGTCTGGGGAGAAAGCAAAAGACACACTGTTTTGAAAGGACACAAACAGTACAGTAGGGCCGCAATGAATATAATAATAAAAAAATTACTTTCAATGTCAAATCGTCGTTTGAACTCATGGGATTTAAGAATATTTTTTACAGAAACGATGCATGGAGCACTTTGACAAGAGGAGTGTTGTAGCCAGTGTGGCTGACAGTTGTAAAAGACTTTAACCTAAAGTCAGAGTTGCAAGAGAGAGTGCTGAGAGTTAGTTAGATAAATCAATAGCTCGTTTGTTAATGCTTGCATTCGCCATTCATGCTACAGCTAAAGCTGAATTTCGTCTATCAAAAAAAGTAGGAGTGGAATCAAACAAACAATTATTTGTAACCATTTATGACATTCACAATCTATATTTGAAAATAACTTAAAAAAGCTCCGCCGTATTGCATAGTGTGATTTCCTTATTCTGTGAATTTCTCAAATAAATTTCAATTTTGGTTGAAATTCATTTGTTATCCTCAAATCCTTATCCTGAAGTATATTTCTCTGTGTCTGAAAAAATGTGCGTGGACAACTAAATATATTTTTTCATAATAAAGCACTCAAGTATTCTAATGTTCATTTCAGTAAAGGTAATTTAAAAATATTGCCAAAGATGGTTTCTTGTCCTTGTCTTTAGTGTTAGCTAGCATGTACCGGATACAATGACTAAGACAAGGAAAAAATAGTAACTGAAGAGTTATTGTCGCATTAATCGACCAAATAATAATAACAATAATAATGGCTAGATCAGTCAGTTATCAAAATAATCATTAGTTGCAGGTTTACATTACAGAAATAGATACCATGACAACGTGCAGTATAGACTATAGAAAATGATCATAGGCAACTCCATCATGCTTAACTCGAACATTACAGGAAATCCACACGATGACATACAGCTGCTTACTGCAGCTTTTTACCTGTGGCTACTGAGCGGACCAGCAGGGAGTCCAGCTTCACTATGGGGCTGAAGGAGGTCTTGGTCTCCCCGCTGCCCCCTACGCCACCGCCCAGCCAACGAGATGGACATCTTAGCAGCAGCCGGTCATCTGGGCCCTTCTGGAGCAGGACCAGGCAGTCTGACAGCAGCAGAGCCTGGATCTCTAAAGGAGGAAAAGAGAGAAAAGCACTGAATGTGATAAATGCATCTGAATGGGTGACAATGCGTTCAACACAATGTACAACTTAAAATCCCAAGACATCAGTTGTGAAGACAATCAGTGACAGCATGTAATTTTTTTGGTTTACATACTGACCTAACTGCTTATCTTTGCTGACTTTCCAGATGAGGGGACCTTCATGAATCATTGTCTTGGTGGTTAGGTCCAGACTCTGTGAAAAAGAGAAACCTATTTAATTAAAATTAAAGGGGACCAAAGACTGACAGATCTGAACAGCAACGTCAAAAAAAGTAAAAAACAACACAAAACACAAAATTAAAGGAAAGAAAAAAAGACAAAACAAAAAAACGCCAGCCACCTTAAACTGAGGGGCAGCATCCAATCTACGCTGGTATTGGCCGAGCTGCTGCCGGTGTTCAGTTTCCCTGACAATCTCATTGACTGTCTGCAGTATCCCTCGGCAACAGGCCTGAGCGCGCTGGAGCGAGGGGAGGTCCGACGAACCGGCTTAAGACAAAGCAAGAACATCCATCAAAATATCATGGGCTCTCAAATAAAATAATTTAAAAAAGATTAGAAACTTGCAAAAGTGTGTGTGAGACCGAATTCCTTACCCTCTGTGTGTTTGATGATGTTGTCCAGCAGTAGAGGGTATTTTGTAAGTCTCTGCATCTCAGACACCAGCAAGTCCTTGAGCTGCAGCCGCCTGCATAGAGGACTTGCCTGACACTCCTAACACAAGTCAACATATCAAAATGAGTAGACGTCTGTGTCTGTGGTGGAGGATGACTTTCAAATTCACAAGATTAATTTTTCCTGAATTTTTGTACATACCTGCATGATGTGGGCAAAGCGAGGGTCTTTGCGTTGTTTGTTCTTGATGAGTTCCAGAGCCTGATACTGTTGGCTGCACAGCTGGGATGCGTGTTCTTGAAACTCTTCTCCAGCAGCACTTTCAAACTGATCCGCATGCACATCACCATTAGCATACTGCACATTCAAAGACCTTTGGAATGAAAATAATGATGGGGTGCACTCACTCTGGCCAGCATGATGTCCCCAATCTCATGAACAATGGGAGATTCTCTTCGCTTCTTCATTGCCTCACACAAACTTGCTGTAAAAAGCAATATGGGAAAATTATATTAAATCATTTCACTGCTCCATCACAATTTCTAGTAGGCTAAAAGACATTTTACTGCTGATCCATGAACCTACCTACAATGCATTTACCAAAATAATAAGTTTAATGGTAATATTTATATTCTCTGATGAAAAATACTTTGACCAAGTGGTAACTATACATATACTGTATGCTACAAGCACTATTACTTTTAATACCTGTATATACAGTATGTGGCATCAACCATTTTAATCTTTTGTTGTCTGGTTCCATATTTGGGACGTGGGTTGGGGTTGATTATAGCCTGAGGGTATGTTAATAGTGGCTGCTGGTATGATTGTCACCTTATGGGGACATTATGTTGGACAGAGAGGCATGCATAAAGAGGAGCTGTATAGCTGTAACAGACTGGCCTATTTATGATTTAGCACCATCACTGGATGAAAGTTTCAAAGTTTATGTGAAGTCTGTTGTGCCTTCACCTTCATGGCTCAATATCAGTGATCCCATCATCATCATATTGTTTATAATATTTCCTACATAAACAACCTGACACATAGAGAGCGAAAGCGAGACTGACCATGGAATTCATAGACCTGTGGGAGGTTAGGGAAGATGCAGGCCAGCTCATCCGATTTCAGCACAGACCTCATCTTCTGGTAAAAAACCTGGTCCAGTACCCTCAGGGTCCTCAGGTGAGACACCTCCGTGGTGAACAGCTCTGACATGGAGATGCAGAGAGAAGTGGAGGAGACAGAGCAAAACAAAAGGAGGGATAGAGAGAGATATAAACCACATGACAAACTTAAGTAATGCTTAATGTTAAGATCATTTTGCAGATATGTGTTTTGAATGTGTTTTATACCATAAATGACAGCCTGTCTGTCGACCTCTCTAGGGCTGAGTGAGGAGAAGAGCTGAGGAGACACCGTATCCTGCCAGTTTTGGCCATCACCCATCTCCTCCTCCAGGCCTGCAGCATCTGGCAGCAGGGCTAGCGGTGAATCCAAGCTTCTACATATTCAAAGATGGCCCAAGGTACAAAGGGAATGACAGACAGTAACAGCAAGCATAAACAGACACACCGAGATGGAGACACATTATAGCACACACACAGAGTATCTATACATTTCAATTCTTAGGATATTTGCCATTAGGGGAAGAACCATCAGCCATTGTCATTCCTACAGCCAACTATCGCAATCACATTCTCATCTATGTGGGTTTATGTGGGAACTCACCTGCGCCTAGACCGTGGGGTGTATGGGGGTGTAGGGTTCTCTAGAGACCTGAGTTTGAGATAGAAGGGGAGAAATGGCAAGAAGTCATTGCCTATTATGAGCATCTTAATGACACAGAGGTGACTGTGTTATCTATGTGTGAATCTTCATTGAATCTAAGGCTATGGTTGCCTCGATTCTGAATTCACTGATGATAATTTATCCCTTTGAAGGATGGAGGAAAAAGTTTTATATTTTGATTCAAAAAGTGCGTTGAATTCTAACTAAGGGTGTAACAGTAAACGTAAAAAGTCATGGTTCGGTAAGTACTGCTGTTTTGAACTAGCGGTTTTGAACTCACGTTTTTGGTAAAGCAGGGGATAAAGAAATGCGTGACATAAAAATGCTTTTGATTTAATATGAAGTTTAAACGTGTAAATTGAATCAACTGTTAACATAACTAATGATTGGCCATAATTGAAAAAAAGGATAAAAAAAATAAACATGCTGAGGTCTAGGTAAGTAATGTTTTATTGCAAAAAATGTCTGTTATTATTACTGCAACTACAACTAAAAAAATTAAAAGAGAATGTGAAGGTTTTCAAACAAATAAAGTATGATAATAAACTAAAGATCAATTAAAGTGCAGCATGTAGAAAAATACAGAAAAACATTTTAAGTTTCACTTTCAGTTAGTATGACGGTCCCAGCTTGTACGCAGATCAATTCTACTTTCAAGAGACACAACTTTCTATGTTAAACATGAACGCAAAGTGATAGCAGAGGAGATTTATACAAAATCTGTGATGTTTTTTCACACAATTCACACTGTGCACACAGAAGCTGGTAAAACATTGCAGAACAGCAGAACTGAGGGATGCGGAGTGGTACTCAAGCTCTGGCTTCTCATTTGCGTTCACCGTATGAAGCTCGTCTTTCTTAATGTTTCCTACTAAATCCAGTTACTAGGATGGCAACATCCAGGTCCTGGTGGTAATGTTATGTTGCCGGGGGTAACCCAAAGTTGTGAATTTTAGTTTCGCTGAGGACTAGTATGATTGCAGCTTTTTTGGTTCGTGCACGCACTGAACTGAACAACCGGTACTAGAGGGTTTGGCGCGAATGTATACCATCGTCCCCAAATTCTTACCTTGCGGAGTTGCTAGATGTAGATGATGAGGCGCTGTGCTGAAGCAGCCTGAGCCCTGGCCCCTCTTTCTCCTCACCACAGTCCTCCATGTCCACATCGCTACGGGAACGAGGGACAGACTCTGCTCCTGAGGGCACACCCCTCCTGCGCCCTTCTCCCTGAGCCTTCAATGACTCACTCCGTGCCAAACGCACTGTAGAGGTTGTAGGGCTGAAAGATAAAACATGTCATTTACAAGTATATATACATATATACACATACATATTATGAGAAATCTAGTGGAAAATTCTGGGTTGAACAAATACAGAACCAAATGACATCAGCTACCTGTCCATACTGTCTTCTCCCAGGCTGCTGGCAGAGAGTCGCTGAGGGTCAGTAGCATCAGCCCCCTCTTCTGCTGTTGTTTCTGTATGGTTCTCAAACTGCTGGATGATGTTTCTCACATTGCCAGAACGGACTAAATGAAATGCACAAACATAAATTGTTTCACTTTACAGCTGGAAATAGTGTAAAATTGCATTTGTGCAATAAATGAGTATTGTGCGATAAAAAAAAAAAAAAAAAAAAAAAAAATGTACC
>OMNV01016173.1:0-17988 GCA_900303265.1 Brotula barbata | reverse complement strand
AATGAAAATGAACGAAACATAAATAATTGGATCAGAACAATGAAAGAATTAAATATAAAAAAAACAAAACAAAAAAAAAAGAAATAAACCTTAACTAAACAGCAACAGGGCAAACAAGAATGCCATAAAATCAATATGTTGTACAAAGGCAATGGATGAGCGGTACATGAATCCTATAAGAATGAATAATGTATAAAAGCTATTGTATGTTAAAATGTGTTAGTATGTGTGTGTGTGTGTGTGTGTGTGCATTTACTGGACTGGGAGGTGCTCCGAGGTTTGCCAATGTACTTCAGGATGGGATTTCTCTTTTTATCCTCTCCATCTTTCTCTTTCTTGGTACCACTCAGCTGGAAAGAGAGACACCATGAAGTTGACATGAATTAAATAAATTAGACATATGGGGAGTTTCAATGACTGTTTGACTAAATGTAAAAACATTTCGTATCATTCGCGGGAGAGGGAGAGAAACAAGGAAGGAAAGGTGAGGAGAGACACGAGGGGGGCGGCGCGAGGGAGCCTAAGTGTCACTTCTGTGGAGCACAAGTATTTTTGAATGACCTCCTTACCTTCTTTGTCTTTAAAAAAGCCAACCACTTCTCTTTCTCTGTGCTCAGACCAGGGAAGACCTTGGAGTCTCTAAGCTTAATGCCAGAGTGACGTAGATACAAGAGCACCGCCGATGCCAGGGGAGAACTGATGGTGATGTGTTAGGCGGCAACGAGAAAAAGCACAAGACAGAATGATGTGATAGGGACAATGTTCAAACAATAATAACAAAAAAGATCAGGAGAAAATACTAAATAAACAGAAAACAGGTCAGATATGCAAAATTTTCAAGAGGGAACTGACTTCAAATGTTATCTCATCAGCATACACACAACACTTCCTTTACCTTCTGTCCTCCTCATGCTTTGATCTGCGGCGGGAAGAGAAAGACACATAAAAACACTGTTAACTCCCTCCACAAAAAAACCCCAGAAGGCTTCAAAAGAGATGTCCAGTTTGATCCCTTAAATCAAGTGCAGTCAGGTGAGGTCAACAGTGTAAGAAACACGGTATTGAGCAGTCATGTGATTGGAATCAGCCTCTGCGTGTTAACTTGATGGGGAAAAATGTCATGCGACTTCCAGGGTTTGTGGCTGTGGTAATGACCTTTGGTATGATAGCACAGGTAAGCTCCCTCTATCGCTGTGTAATAACAGTTTTATTGGAGCTCTGACCATGTTGCTAAGCAGCAATGTGTCCAGAATATAATTGTGTATTCTTGTTATGATGGTAAATGTATATAATACGTATATATTTAGTTAACTGTAGAAGTTGAAAAATCAATACGAACATCAAAGATGACTGCGACCGGCCAATAATTATGAATTGATGCAAATATATTACAAATACAACTAAACATTTATATGACTGAACAAACTGATACAGTGGGCAGGCAGCTGCAGAAAGGCTGACTGCGTCTGTGCTTGCACTACGGGATTCATCGTGCTCAATTTGAAAATCAATGAGGGGTCTGTTTTTCCCAGCAGTTTTTTCATATGCATGACAACAATCAGTAATTTCACAGTGGTGTTATATTGTTTGGTTAGAGTTGTTTTTACTTCATAATATTTTAGTCATGGCTGTGTTTTTTTCACAGTGATTGCTTTTGTAGCTATTGATGAGTAGCTACAAAGCATTTTGAAAATAATTTATTTATAACCAGTCAACATCAGTGCTCCACAACACACTTAATCTCTAGTCAAATAGAGTTGAATAATTTAGCATCAAATCGAAGCTGAATTGAATCAAGTGATTAACTGTTTCGTATCAAAATCATAAAACATTGAAAATCGAAGTGAAATCGAATCGAATTGTCTGAGACGCATTCACACCCAAAGTTAACAGTTGAATTTAGACTGATCTTAGGTGTAAACCAGTAGTAGTTACCTTCAGAAGTAAAGTCCCTTCTTCCCCACTCACACACACACACACACACACACACACACACACAGGTTGCAGACTTACAGTATCTCCCAGAGAGCAGTGACCTGTCTGTCCACCACCTGTTTCTCTTTCACTGGGTCTCCGTCCAGTTGCTGCAAGTCTCCTTCTCCAAAGAGAGAACCAAGGCCCATCATCTGTTTGTTCCTATCCAATGCAGAAACAAAACAGGTCATTTCATTGCGTAGGCAGACAGTTTTGATTGATAAAGAAGCCAAAATACCAACAGACTGTGAACACTTAAGATTTAGATTAATAATGGTGTTTAAGTTACACAAACACTAGCAAACAAGATGTAATTACCTGTAGTCCTGGATCTGGTCGTGGATGTCTGGAAGAACCTGCTGCTGCAGTTCAGAGAGGGGCCCTCTGATGTCCTCCTGGGCATGCAACCGACTCTCTGCAGGGATCATGGACCATCAAATATAACGTTATAGGGCAGAGTTTCAGCAAGAATGTTCTTTTTAATATGCAGCTCCAAACCTTTACTTACCTATATCCGTGAGGTACTCCTCTCGTACTTTGATTTTCAAAGGCTATAAGAAAAAAAACAACAACACAAATTTTCCATGTTTTCAAAGGTTGATTTTCTTATTATAACTGCTCTGGTTATGGATGAATATACGTTACAAAAGAGCATTTAAGGTATAAATGCTATAAATGCTACAAATGTCTAGGATTTTTTGCTTTGTTTCAACAAACCATCAGAAAAACATAACTTGAACATAGCATTAATGCCACCCTAACAAGGTTGCCTGTGCTGGTTTAAAATGATGGACATGAAAATTAAACAATTCTGAAAGCATGTTGGTACATACAGCGTCTGGGTCCAGAAAGTGGGAGCAAATCTGAGGTGCAAGCGAACGGGCATCTTTAGGACTAGAGCTCAAGTAAGCCTCCACTGAAAGGTAAAACAGCTAATGCAGACATGCACAAGTTAGTCCAATATCACAAAGACTGATCTATCCATCCATATATACAGATACACTGTATATGCAGTGCTTTCATCGTATTCAGACTCCTTCACCTTTTGTTAAGTTATAGGCTTATTCTAAAATGGTTTCAATTCATTCATTTTCACGTCAATCCACACACTGTGCCCATAATAAGATAATAAAATAAAACAGAATGTTAGATTTTTTGTGAATTAATTACTAAAATATATGTACATGCACACCATCTATTCAGAACTATGCTGAAGCACCTTTAGCAGCAGCACACTAGAAATCTGGACTGTGGCTAGGCCACTCAAACACATTCACAGACTTGTCCCTAAGCTATTCCTGCTTTGTCTTGGCTGTATACTCAGGACCATTGTCGTGCTGGATGTTGAATCTTTGACCCAGTCTGAGGTCCTGGGCAGTCTACAACAGGTTTTCATCAAGGACCCGTCTGTACTGTTCTGTTTCTCAGTTTCCCTCAACCCTGACAAGTCTCCCAGTCCATGTCACTGAACCACATCCCCACAGCATAATGCTGACAACATAATTTTTCACCGAATTAGTCTAATTTCATCAACCCAGAGTACATTCTTTCTTGTATTGTCATAAAAGTTATGTTCAAGTCTGACCCGTGCCCTTCACTCCATGTCATCCCCTCTCTGTCTGTCTCTCAACTGTATCTATCTTACTAAAGCAGAAATGCCAAAAAAAGTGTTCCGTGTTTGTGAGTCCACACAGAAAACACCAGCATACTTTATATGTGTGCATGTTCACTCCATGACTCTGTGGGTTTCCTCCGGGTACTTCAGTCTCCTCCTACCACCGAAGATATAGTCAATTTTAGATTCACCTAAGATGTATGAATGGGAGTATGATTGAATTGTCTGTCTCTGTGTGTCAGCCCTGTGATAAGACTGGTGACCTTTCCAGGGTTTACCCTGCCTTTTGCCCAATGACTGCTGGGATAGGCTCCAGCCCTGCTTTGACCCTGACATGGATAAGTGTTATGGATAATGAACGACTGGACTTCAACAAAGTAGTAGAAACATTTAGTAGAAACATCAATAAAAATGGGATTTACCTGAGCTAAAGTGTCTTTGCAACAGGTCTGAATACAGTACACAGAATACAGTAGAGATGACATTTCATTTGTTTTTTAAATTTTCTATATTTCCTTGCAAAAAATAAAACTCTGGTTTCACTATGTTACTGTGAGGTAATATGTGTAGACTGATAAGGAAATAAAATAATTCAAACCATTTCCATGTTCCCTTAATGGCAGCCTTGTATTGGGGTTTGTGATGGTGTACATTGGGACGCAAACTTTTAGTATTTGCTGGAAATTAATATCTGCTCCAAATATCGGCTATCCTTGACCTACCAAATATTGGTATTGGTGAAACCTAATCGTTCAATTCCTCGCGGAAAATGTTCTTAATACTTTAAGGCACTGCACACACACACAAGACAAAGATGGCGCATGATTCGTCTAGGAGGCGTGGCATCATGACTGACAGCATAATAAAGGCGGCTTGAGGACCTTTCTCTGTCACATTGCCTTGAGGAAGTGTAGGTACCACACTCAAAACTTTCTTTACACCACATTCAAACGATTTGCAGTGAAAAACCTGACCCCAGTGACAAAGTTTAGCAAGCTGTTTTAGACCATACTTTGGAACAATCACAGTATAAGAGCAACACACTATGCAAGATTGTACAGTTCGACAGCCACAGTTTACGGTTTGTAATAGCGTGAAGTGTAGCTGTCGAACTGCATAATCTGACATGGATTATTGCTCCTATACTGCAATTGGTCACAAACATGCTCTAAAACAGATAGCTAAATGGGAATTGGTCTATTGGACGGATTTAGGTCCACAAAATGCAGTTCAAGCGTACGTGAACTATAATTTTATCCACAGATGGCTTCACTCTCCACAGTGCGAGTTGTGAACTGGTGTGAACCAGTTGTGCACTCTATCGTTTCCTGGTGTGTGGGCTACTTTGAAAATGTTCATTCAGTCTGTAAACGTCATCAGTACACTGACTCTCAGTAAACAGAGTGATATAATTCATATCTAGATTAAGACATAAAATAACTGACCAGCGGGTTGGGATCCAACAGTTGGGTGAAAACATATCTCATGAACACAGTCATGTGGGCTGGCCGCGACTTTAACAGTTCAATGTCCTGGAATGGACCATCCATCTGAGAGACAGAAAGAACAGCAGGCTTGAGAAATACAGAATAGAATGAGAAAGACGTCATACACAGATGGACTGACAGCGGGATCCAAGTTGGGAATCAGTCAGACAGCTCTATATGATTTCATCTTTCAACAGATCACTGGACGACAAAGCTTTCTAACCTCACTGAGCAAATAGCCATCCTCATCTTCTTCCTCTTCCTCTGGGCCAATAATCTGTACCTTTCCACCCTTAAAAGATCGACAGAGATACACACACATACAGATGTCAGCAACTGTAGATGTTAAAGGCTGGCATTGCAAAATAAAAGTCTGTATTTTACAAGGTTAATGGTCATGATTGAAATTAGATGGAGAAATTTTTCCATGTCTGCAAATGGTATAAAATATTCAATTTATGCTTTATAGTTTTCTATTACTAAAAAAAAAAAAAGCAAAAAAGCAAAAAACACTCAACAACTTCCAACAGTGGAAGAAAGAAACAAAGTATTGGATCAGTTACAAGTGATGAAATGTGTCGATTTGCAGTGTGCCCATCTCACCGAATCTGAGGTGTGCGTGTCAGAGCCCTGCCGTCTGTGTTGGAGGGTCCTGAAAGAGGAGGATGAGGGGGAAGAGTGGGGACTCTCAAAGGCCTGAGGGGGTGAGGAGGAGGAGGGAAGGGCGAGGGGAGTGGAATGAGTGGAAGCTTCACATACACAAACACACACACAATCTCACTCTTTGATGAAAAAACAGGTTGTGCAGCATACCTCAGGGTCTCCTTCATTTGAGTCCATTGATATTCGACCTAACACAAATCAAAAAAATACAAAAGTCTATCAGTAAATATGATGGCCATGAGTGTTTACAATTTCTACACTAACATTCAGAGAATAACAAAAAGCACTGGAGACTTATTTTCAGAGGCACTTTGATTTTACAATCTACTACAGGTTTACAACAAAAGAGTACCAAGAAAGTAGAAAAAAATAGGAGAATTTAATTTATTTTACAAATGTGGTGGAAAAAAGAGCAGTCTCCCTTAGATGTATGATGACATCATCATGCATCTGTATTTCATTGATACTCCCTAATCTTGGTCATCTATCAAGGACACCAACTCCCTTCCATTCAACAAACACATTACTTATGTGCCTTAATTCCCTAAGAGACACTGCATGGCTGGACAGACTCGTGAGGAGAGTAGTAGGCACTGAACTCAAGTCCATTGTGACAGTAGCAGAGAGAAGACCCTGGATAAGGTGATGTCCATCCTGGACAATGTCCACCACCAGCTGCATACCAGCTTTGACAGGCAGAGGAGTTTGTTCAGCGACAGGCTGCTGTCCCTGTCCTTCTCGGATAGACTCAGGAAGTCTTTTGTCCCCCAGGCCATATGCCTGTTCAACTCCTCCCTGGGACGGCGGGGGGTTGACAACAACACACTGACTGCTAAACTGGACATTTAGCGTTGCTGTATATATATATATGTGTGTGTGTGTGTGTGTGTGTGTGTGTATATGTATGTATGTGTGAATATATATTATATTTTGTTATATTGTTCGATGTATTATATGCCTCTTTTATCATCATGTTGTTTTTGTTATTGTTGGTGACTGAATGAAGTATCTATCTATCGAATGGCTTACTCTGAATTATTTGAAAAGAGCCCAGACATTAAATGCTGTTTGATCACAGGTCAATAAACAAAGCTCATTTGTGTCTACATCAGAATAATTTTGACCTCAAATTGGCAGGGTGGCTAAATAACAGAATTCAGGGGTCTGTATTCAGGCATTCTGAAAAAACTGTTTAATGTCATCCAAGAATTTGAATTTACATAGATATATTGGACTGTCTATTTTTCCATAAAGGCTAAGTTGAAGAGATGTGATGTTAATAAGAAACACTTGAACAAAGGGAGACTTCTCGTTTTCCACCACAATGAATATGTGAATTTTGCATATGTATTTTCCTTATGAGCTACAACAACACACTAAATACGGAATAGATATGGACTTACATACCTTCACCTGCTCTGAAATAGCTTGTGACAGATTCTGATCGTGTTCCCTCCTTGAGAGAAAAAAAAAAGTTTTTAATTACAGCAGCAATGTTCACAGTAAATTACACGTCTTTCATGTAAACCTTAAGAAGTAGGTCAACAAGCACATGCAACTTTTAATGACAATTTTTGTAATCACAAAGAAACTATATGCATGCCATACAGATTAATTAACACTTACCAAATCTTGTTGAATCTTGATCCTGACTTGATGAGCTCGTCTCTTGGCACTTTCAATACGCACCTCCAATGATTGGGAAGGGTTCCGCAACTGCTCCTCCATCAAGCCCTGCCAGTCAGTCAGTGTCAGGCCATGAAGACAACTTTATCCTGACTCATTATGGGCTGTTTTTTTTAACAAAGCTTGCCAAGCTTTCAACTCAGTAATATCTGTGTATAGTGTGTGTGTGCTCATGTGTACCTGAAGTTCAGTCTCTTCCTGCTCCAGCATTTTCCTGAGTATTTGACTAGCATGTTTTTGTACTTCAGGGTCCTGGAAAAAAACATATAGAGCAGGAGATTATGAACAGAATAACATTTGTGATAGCCTATGAATTTTCAAATGATTCATACGTTTCTATGTGATATGATTGTTATGGAATTTTCCTTAAATAACAAAATTAAGATATTGCAACAAACTTTGATATTTTTAATTCAAATGCCGGTGTGCCCGTGCATTTTTATTTTTAAACACATGATTCAATTACCTGTAGTGGTTTGGGTCCAGTGATTCTTTGAAAGGGAGTGTTGTTCAGGCCAGTAGGAAGGGGTGGTGGGGGAGGGGGTGGAGCCTCCCCACCTACAGACATCTTGTGATTGGGTGTGAGGTCAGTGGGCAGGGGCTCTAAGGGCAGGGAGATGGCCGAGGGGGGCGGTCCTTGAAGTGTCAGCGCTACATATGTCCCAGCTATGGGATGACCAAATGAGACCAAGAGGAACACAAAACAAAGCAAAAATTGTATTTGTTGTGCATTGTCTCCTTTTTGTCAGGTGATAAACAGTGCAAAGTATATATGGAAACCACGATAATAATGCTTTTAGCATCGACAAACACAACACGTTAATAAACTAGTCAGTTTAAATGGCTGCATCTGTTGTTATTTTAAAAACCGTTTGCACTCACATTTAATGAGTTTCACCACTTCTTGATGGGTCATGGAGGACACCAGCGAGCCATTCACCTGATAAAAAAGAAGGATGGAGGAGACAAAAATCAGCAACATCAAAAAAAACAAACAAAAAAACAGACTCAATGATGGCACCTGGACTAACTTAAATGAAATGCCAAGACTTATTTAGAGAGACTTTTGGAATCAACTGTATTATCATGACCTTTATGATTCGATCCCCCTCCTGGACCCCAGCTTTGACTGCTGCACCACCTGCAAAGATGAGCATAGGACACATATCTTGAGACTGATGAAGATGAACATCTGCCATGTGCAAGACAGAAATATATTCACTTTAAACATGCATCACACCTGGTCGGACATTCTGCACCAGCTTGACCCTTTCACCACACACTGTGAAGCCAAAACCAAGCTGGTCCTTCTGTACGATCACACATCTCTGGATGAGACCAGGACCTGACAGAGGAGAGAAGAAGGACACTACATAACACTATACACCCTATGCAATTTCTTTCTTTGACCCTGAAACAAGACAGAAAATTACTGTGCAAAATAGTTACCCGCACTCTCAGTAGGGGCATCAGCTGTTGGCTCCCTTTGCTGGGGGGTAGAGGACTTGCGCTCAGAATCCCCTATGGTTAGGCTGCTGAGCCTAGAGTGGGAGTGAAAAGTAGAGGGTTAACGTGAAATCTCAAAAAGAAAAACTTTGACAAAAGTTCTTGCTGGGTAGTGTGAAATGGGAAATGGTAGATCTCAAGGCAAGTGAGAAAACTTAAATAAGAGCTTGGTAAAAAAAAGTGACAGAGCAGTCTGAGAGAAAAAATTAGATAAGTATATGTCATGTCTAGTGGAGAAGGAGAAAGGGAGGCAAGGAG
The DNA here is from genome assembly GCA_900303265.1 of Brotula barbata. Classification (NCBI taxonomy): domain Eukaryota; kingdom Metazoa; phylum Chordata; class Actinopteri; order Ophidiiformes; family Ophidiidae; genus Brotula; species Brotula barbata. The sequence goes on along the minus strand of OMNV01016173.1, from coordinate 8,799 downwards.
AAGAGTCAAGGGAAATGCATGTTCAGATTTGCTGGGCAGAGATGCTGACGACGTCAACTGCACAAGGAGTGACAAAGCAGTGAACAGGAAAACTCACCAAGCAGCAAAAGGGCTGAAAGCGAGGCATGGCAGAAAAGATAGGAAATAGAAAAGAGGCAGAGGAAAGAGAATGAGAGGAAATTAAGAATGAAGATCAGTCTTGAAGCAACGTATTATAGGGACACAGAGTACTAGAACAGGTGGGAAATCAGTTTTAAAATCGTCCCCCTACATCCTATATCTTCCTTTACAGATTGTCCACACGGAAAGCATGGTGTCATAACAAGCGTGATATTTTTCTAGAGGTTCAAAGACTGCTCAGCTTTGTTGTGATTTACTAAGTAATCTCTGAAATTAGGCCTAAACTATCTGGATGAGCATCTCAAACCCCAGGTCAGTAATAAGGACAATTTCATTGTGATTGGGATGAATCGCTGAACTCCATAAAACCCAAGCTTTCCTGAGTAGGAGGAGTCAGCAGTATTAGATATAAAAACAGACTGTTCTGCTGTTTTCCAACTGTTCCAAAGTAAATATGGATGTTGACAAAAAGAAAGACACAGGCTTCTGTAAGCCTTTGAATAAACTTTACAAGCCATGACTACTGCCCAAAATGTCTGAGGGACCGACTACGAAAAAAAAAAAGAAAATCGCCAGCTTACTTTGCGTTGTTAGAATTTGATGATGTATTTCTTTATTTTATAAGAGTTGTGTACTGAAGCCCAGCCCAAACCCAGACAAGAGCTCTCACTAGACAGCTGTCCTACCTGAACAGGTGGGAGTTTTTCTTATTGGCTGCCCTGCTGTCACATGACACACACAGACTCAGGAAGTAGTGGGCAAGTGCACAAGAACACATCGAAAAAAAGGTGATAGCAGGAGAAACAGAAAAGGCATGTGATCAGGACAAACGGGCATCAGACAGACAAATCACAGACGAGCTGCTTCTCAGTTCAGGGATAGGATTCTCTGCTCTTGCTCCACTTTTCTACACTGGATAAATCAAAATAACTCAAATGCTCCTCCAAATGTTTTGAGTTAAAAGAGTTTGTTACACTAGAATTTGTAGGACATCAGCTAGCAGCCCTCAGCATCTAACACATCAGTATACTGCTCAATTGTTTAAAAGCCAATTAAGCAATTATTATAAAGCTGTTGAGCTGGTACATATCCAATGACCACATCTGAGAAATGTGTTCAAGTGAACATCTGGATCAACTGCTAAATATATCAGTTGGAACTAAAATGACACTGCGGAATGAAATATTTGACCTAAAGACTCAGAAGGCCACCTCGACAGCATTTGTGTCTTTAGTCTATGCTGTCTCATTAAGGGAGGAAACTCAGAAACAGATGAGCCTTCAAAGTCCTCCCGGGACCCAGCTGAAGAAAGTAAATCCTTCTCCTGAATTGGGACACAACTACTGTGTTGAGCTACGTGGTCAGTATGGTAATGACAGACAACACGGAAGATGAACTACAGTAAATTGAATTCAAGCAACAAATGGACAAACTCACAGATGACAATCTCAACATCCTTTGAAAAATATTTTGCTTCAATTGTGTATATTTTGAAGTCTCTTGTCATGTCTACATCAGAGAACCGACTTAAAACCTTCAAGAAAAGAGCTTGTCTGTCAAGTTTTTCCAGAGGCTTGACAGAGTGATGGAGTCACAAACTGAAAAAGAGCTCTGAATTGGCTGACACGAAAGAGCAACATTTTGTGTATTCTGTGCTATGGAATAATGTTATGTACATCGGATTTGTCATTCAATTCATGGTGAAATATTCAGAATGTCCCATATCAAGCTAAATACGTCAAGTCAGGCTATGCCACCTTGATTAAGGTTACCAGGCTGGCAAATATTAACCTGCTCAGCAACTATTTCTCCTGGGTTTTATTTTGTTGTGTAGCACCGTATGTTTTCAGACATGCTGTTGTGTAGGTGTTGGGGCTGTGAGTCTCGTACCTGTCCAGTGTGGAGGAGGGTTGGCGGAGACTCATGTCTGCAGCCTGGTGACACTCCTCTGCTTCCTGGTGCGGGTTCAACTCTGTCACTGAATTGCTTTCATCTTCATCGCCATCATCTCTTTCCTCTTAAGTTTGCTCAGTCCACACAATGAGGCTCTCTGTTGAGATTTGATAAGCCTAAATCCGGCTCTTCAAGTTGATGTACAGTCAGCTACTACGAAGCTGGCTCAGATCAGACAGGCAACAGTGAACAGACAACGTTCATATTTCTATCCAGACTCGTGGTTCAAATGAAGTGTCAGTAATCAGTTCTGCAGCAAAGGGCTGCTAAAATGCTCACTGAAATCAGACACCTTCCCCCTTATTAGTTTAACTTGTGCAAATACTGGTGTGATGTTAAAACAGGCCCTAAAATAAAAAAACGCATTACCTTTCGCGTTTAGTGCAGTGTTTTCCTGCAGTGGAAACTGGATAAAGGACAGCTTGCTGCCACAGAGGTCATCAATCATGAATGACTATGTCTTGCAAAGCTCCAAGAGGTCAACAGCTCCCATGTCATTCACTGTCTGAGAACACAACTCTAATTCACGAAAGATATATTCAAACTAACAATTTTCACACAGATGGTAGACATCCTTCTTAGCACAGTTATTTTTTTGTCACTATAAAGGGTCCGTTTACAGGAAAATAAGAGAATGGCAATGACGTTACATTAGCGTGATTACGTGGGACTCTGGTTAGCTGTATTAAACTATTTGAAATAAGTAACTATTTGCATCTGGCGTTAGGCAATCGTGTAATATAAGGGCACAGGTGATTTTACATTTGTTGCCTACGGCTGTGTTGATAGAATTAACAACTGTACTTGATAGCGAGCTGATCCAAATTAGTCACTCGTAAAAAAAAAAGCACCGACATTGGACATTTAGCCCAGCAGGGAATACACTTACACATTACACGTTAACATACTACATACACAACAGCGGTAGTTGGTTAGTTGGTTTTGCTTTACTTGCTAACCAAAAGAGAGGCTAGCCAATTAGCAGATAACCATGCAGTGGTTTAACTGGTGGTCTTACCTAAATGAAAACACCACTCAAGAGGCAAAAAATAAAACAGCTTTCCCGTCTCTGATTTGTGGTCGAACTGGTGATATGTAGTGTGATAACTAGCTTAGTAAGGAAGCGTAGCGGCCTGTCGTACACTGCTAACATTAGCTAGTTGCAGTTAGCTCTGAGGACAGGCCAATGTCAAGCCGCGGCGTGGCATGTTTGCGTTACCCGTCCAAAGGAATAGTGGTTCCCGCTCGGAGCTGCGCCCCCGAGTCGGTCTTTAGGAGCAAGCTATCAAGCTACACTGGCTAAATAAAAAGCAAGGATAACTTTGACTCCATGTGAGTATGTTGTGGCTGGAGCAGTAGAGGCTCCAGTTAAGTATAAATTCACAGGTGTTGAAGATTAATTCCAAATTTCAATTTCGTGCAATATCGATCCGAAGCTGCACATTAGCCTGCTGGGTTGGATGCTGTACGGTCCCCTTCTTCAAAATAAGGCACAGTGGAGCATCTGCGGTTTGATTCAGCTACTATTCCTCTTCCTCTGCCACAACACTCTACAGTCCATTACAAACCTCGCGGTATGTTATTACTGCTAATTTTCATGCCTTCTAATAAAATAATGATCCTTGCTGTCTTATTATCCTGCTGTCTGGTCTGGTTGATCTGTTCACCATGTCCTGATCAAACAGCACAACATCGCCCTCTTCTGGATAGACTGTGGTACGACGTAATCACAATGCACACGCTGCAGCAAATTGAAAGGGACAGAAGATTTTGGGGAAAAAAACCACGAGATTAAAAACTCGTAATTTCGACTTCGGATAGTCATAATCATGACATAATAACTCAAGATTTCCACTATAGGAACTCGTAATTATGAGATGAAAACTCGGAATTTCCACTCATTTTCCGATAATGGTGACTTTTTGTACATCATTCGGTGATTTATTTTATGTATCAATCCCAACAGTATAGCATATTGTACATGTGATTCCCTTCCTTCCTCTTGCTTTTGCTGATATTTGATGAATTAAAGTACAGGATGTCAGCCTATATTGACCGATGTGGCCACATACTGTCTCAGATGCTTCTGATGTGGGGGACAGGGGCTTTTTATAATGGCATTTGTGGTGAGTCGCACACAATTTGTCTCGGCTTGGCAGTCCAGTGGGGACTAGGGACAGTCTCATGTCATTTTCTGTCTCCAGCCTAGCCCTGTACTTATTCTGCGGGTGTGGCAGTGTGGAAAAGCCACCATCACATGAAGCGGTATGGAACAAAAAATAGAAAATAAAACTTGTACAATGGAAAGCAAAAATTGTCAAGGACCACTTGCAACACCTACGCGGTCTAACAGGTGGGCCGCGCACCGCCAATTGAAACCCTCCAGATTTAAAGAGGCCGTTAATTATTTCACAGCAATTCAATAAATCAATAATAATACTAATTCACACAAATGCAACATATACTGTAGACATTGGATAAAAATTTCCACACTAATACTTTTACTTCCGTAAAAAAAAAAAGAAAAAAGACTTGACTGAAACTACTATGAAAATTCTGAGACGACTTAACGGAGCCCCGTGAGGTTCAATACATTACCAAATATGGTCACAGTGTGGCGCGAATCACGGCCCGCTGCGGGTTGCTGTCGGGATGAAAAGTGGATTCCCTGACGCCACAAGTACGTACGGTGACTTTGCAAGTTACAACAAAAGCGTAAAAGAGAGCGCCGAGCCTGGAGATCGGTAAGGAGTAACCTTTGACATCATTTTCTTTGTTATGTGCAGTAGTAACCAGCTGTATTTCATCGCGGTCTATTTTTGGATCAGTCCAACAGCAGTGGGTGCGGTATGTGCAATATTCGGGCCGGAAAACCTTTTTCAGATCACACCAACAGTTCTCAAAGTACCAGAAATGACTGCTTGTTTGCCACTTGTAACCCTTACAGTGTGTTTTCCCCCCCGATAATGCGATAATACCGCTGTGGCTCAAACTAAGATCCTACGAAAATGTAGATGAGTCGGATGCCAATGAGAGTGGTCTTTTATCAGTTGATTATCGCCTCTCCGAGCCCCAAACATTTTAGCAAAAAGGAGTTCTTGAGAGATTTGGAACAAGAGTTTTCTCCGCGTTTTCACTCTCAATTGTGGGATTTATTTCCATTAAACATGAACTGCTAGAATCCTGTGGCGGAGCCGTTAGGCCGTGAGAGCTGCTTCCTGTCTGTGTGTTCAAACAGAAATTGTGGCACATTTCAAAGTTTCCTCGTGAAATTAATATGTTTACAACTGCATCTTTGGATTTAATAAAACTCCAGCAGAGCGAACGGACGCGTGTTACCAATACCAATCAGGAGAAGATGGAAGATGGCAAAATGTACCACATTTCACCCAAAAAACGGACCCTTTGTGATGCAGGTTTGAACGCTGAAAAGTCAGAAAGCTCCGAGAACCCACGATATGTCGGTCCAGTGTCAACGTGATCTTTTAAAGTCACATTCCGAACTCTAAATGCGTCATTCCTACATTTGTTTACATATACGGTACGTTGCCCAAACCTGGACACTAGATGTCAGCATTACAATGCTGATGTTACAAATATGTCATTCCAACGCCCATCCTCTCCTCAAATAATGTAGTTTAAGCTACATTACTAAGTGTTAGGTACCAAAGCTATCATCTTCGTTTTTCACCATTTTGGATATGCCTGAAAATCGTTGTTGTCTTTAGATTTAATGAACCAACTGGACATTTATGAAAGGCGAGAAGCATAAAAAAGTGAATAACTGAGAATTCAAATTTGTGGGCGAATGTGGGCAAAATGCATGAAAGGTGGGACTGACGGTCAATGAAATGTGAGTTGATGTGTTCTATTGCTGCCAAACACAGTCAAGGCGACTATGGTAGATTTATATGAAATCAATGTTACAATGAGATAAAATAAAGATGGATACTGTCGATCATGCACACATTAATGACGTACGTACGTACACCGTGTTGAAGGTCATGAAGATGTTCACTGACCGAATTATAGTCATAGTTATGTGTATTATGACATTGCACACACGCACACAGCACCATTTAACCAAACTTACAAAAAATGTACTGTATTCACTTTCTCTTTTTTTCAGCTGTCACTGCCGAATATGTGAGACATGCCAGCAGAGCATTTGACAACACCAGGCGTAGAACTAAAAGACTCAACTTAACCTGTCACTCCCCCCTGCAGGACGACCAGCAACATCCTTCAGCTCCTTTTGGTGACATCCCATCATGCCGCTTGTGTTTGCCACGTCCCAGCTGCTCTGGGTGCGTTTAGCTGCCCTGGTGTTCACCTGTGTGGCGTTCAGTGTCACGGCCCATGGAGCCAACCTACGCAATGGAGGCATGGCTGACTGGTGCATCTTCTGTTGGGCGTTCAGCTTTGCCGGTACCTTGCTGGTCCTGCTGGTGCAGCAATTTGGCCTCCAGGCCCGAGCCCCGGTGTCCTGGACCAATTTCCCCATCACTTTGGCCTGTTATGCTGCCCTCCTCTGCCTCTCTGCCTCCATCATCTTCCCGCTGTGGTTCCTCAAAGAGGAGAGGCCCTATGGTGAGGTTCGTGACTACCGCATCGTTGCCACAGTTTTCTCCTGTCTGGCGACGGTGGCCTACATTGCGGAGGTGAGCCTGTCTAAAGCTAGGCCAGGGGAGGTCGTGGGTTACATGGCTACAGTGCCGGGCCTGCTGAAGGTGTGCCAGACGTTTGTGGCCTGTATTATCTTCATCCTGGTCAGTGACCCTGTGTCGTACAACCAGCATCCGGCGCTGAAGTGGTGCATGGCGGTTTACTGCATTTGCTTCATCCTCTCCATGATCGTGGTGGTGCTGTGTGTGGGCGAGTGCACCGGCTATCTACCTGTTCCCTTCAGCAAGTTCCTGTCAGCGTACGGCCTCCTGGCAGCCATCATGTACTTAACGGCTACGATCATCTGGCCCGTGTTCCAATTTGACAAGCAGTACCGGGCGAGGAGCGAGGCATCATCAAAACTGATCGCCGTGGCTGTACTCACTGCCCTCAACTTCCTGCTTTACATTGCTGACCTTTTCTACTCCGCCAGATTAGTGTTTGTCAGCGTGTGAATGATTTAGGGAGACAAAATGAGTGAGAAACCAAATGGACGCAAATGGTGTAAGGACTTTTGAGACTTGAAGTAAAGCTGAAATTGAATTTCTGAGAAAAAAAAGATCCCGACTGTAAAATATGAGACAAACTACAAAAAGAATAGAGCAAAAACATGTTTCCAAAACCAAAGTTTGGCTTCAATTGACAACATTTTTATACTAGATATACTATATAATACGCTTACATAAATGTTTGCTACTGTGAACCAGTGAAAACAGAGATTTTGCAGTATGTCTTTGCCCAAAATATGTTTCAAAGATGCGTTTGATACAAAATGATTCTTATTGCGACACATTCGAATGAACGTGGTCTAATTTGTCCATTTTTGAAAGAGAAATCAAACTCAAGGACACATATAGTATATAGATATATATATATATATTTGTTGTGAATATTTGATTTGCATTGTGAAAAGTAAAAGACAAAAGACATTAAAGGTAAAATGAATGAATTTGCATGATTGGGTGATTTTTATATGACGATTCAGATACACAGGCACTCAGTGGCTGCTGCTGAGAAATTCATCTGAACCAAACAGAACATTTTGTTCATCATAACACTGTAGGAAAATGACTTTGGGTGTGCCTTTTTCCATATATCTGCATTGAAATGTGAAAAATTGTTGTTTGAATAAATAAAGGTTTGTGTGGCACAGAGATTTTACCTGGTTTTGTGTTCATATAACACATTGTTGTTTTAAGAATAATACAGTTTTCAGAACACCGCTAGTTCATTTGTTGCTTATTCTCTCAGTCAGGAAGGAAATGCTGTAGGTGTGAAAAAGATCAAGAGCAAAGAAGACATCATTTATAATAAACAAATTTGGGACACCAATCACCATTTTACATGAAAAAAACAACATATAATTAGCTACGATATTAATGGGAATCACAAATAAATATTTACGACATATACTTTTCTTTTTTTTTTACAACTTTTTATAACTTTTCCTCAGAACCACAGATCACCTCTTATGCACAGGCATGAAAAAAAAACAGAACTTCCTCTGCTGGTGCTGCATTTCTGTCCCTACGTACATAGAAGACCTCAGTCCAGACTCTTGTTAGATGCGGATAAACGCCTTTTTGATTCATTTGTATCTAAGCAGTCTAGAGTAACTCATTATTCTTTATTTTGATGACATGGACGGTGAGTTCATTTCTTTTCAGTTCAGGACGTCTTGTATTGTATTCATGTACCTACTGTATTTCTGTATAATTTACGATCTTACACATAAGAGTCTGGGTGTGAATATGTATTTCCTGATGCATGTGATTGTTTGTGGGTCCTGTATTAAAATATGCCACAGTGGTCTTCACTCATGGTAACCAGCTCAAAGAAGAAGAGAAAATTGAGGACTTTGTCCGTGACAGTAAAGGTCTGAGTGATCTGGTAAAGGAGTTTGGAGGACGGTGCCACGTTATTGATAACAAATACTGGAACAAAAACCAGCAGGATGAATACAGGAGCAACAAGTTCCAGGTAAAAGAGCTGCTAAACACCATTGATAAGATGGTGACGGAGAACGGTGGAGAATGTTACACCAACAAGATGCTACAAGAA
>OMNV01016169.1:0-19920 GCA_900303265.1 Brotula barbata | reverse complement strand
GAACTACTTGAAGTGGACCTACTTGAAGTGGAACTACGTGAAGTGGAACTACTTTAATTGGAACTAGATGAAGTGGAGCTACTTGAAGTGGAACTACGTGAAGTGGAACTACTTTAATTGGAGCTACTTGAAGTGGAACTACTTGAAGTGGAGCTACTTGAAGTGGAACTACTTGAAGTGGAACTACGTGAAGTGGAAGTACTTGAAGTGGAGCTACTTGAAGTGGAACTACGTGAAGTGGAAGTACTTGAAGTGGAGCTACTTGAAGTGGAACTACTTGAAGTGGAACTACTTTAATTGGAACTACTTGAAGTGGAACTACTTTAATTGGAACTACTTGATGTGGAACTACTTTAATTGGAACTACTTTAATTGGAACTACTTGAAGTGGAACTACTTTAATTGGAACTACTTGAAGTGGAACTACGTGAAGTGGAACTACTTTAATTGGTACTACGTGAAGTGGAACTACTTTAATTGGAACTACTTGACGTGGAACTACTTTAATTGGAACTACTTGACGTGGAACTACTTTAATTGGAACTACTTGACGTGGAACTACTTTAACTGGAACTACTTGACGTGGAACTACTTGACGTGGAAGTACTACTGCTGTGGTGTATGATGTCATCATGAACAAATGCGATGCTGGACCTTAAGTTGTGAACTAAATTTGGGAAAAACTTCATTTGGAACTAACAAATTTTATGAAAATTAGAATTATTTAATGCAGATTTCCAGTCAGGGAACATTTTAACATAACCAGGCAGCCAAATGTCCTGAGGATTTGTTGGAACAGCATTGCTAATAAGGTCCATATAAGGGGCTGTTCTATAAGGGTTGATTGAGAAGTTGTGAGCTCTTGAAATTCCACATCGCAAAGGAGTGACATCTGTTCAGACAAATACCACATGCCATTTAGCTGCAGGCAAGGCCTGGATTGTAAAATCCGGATTTGTTGACAATACCCCGCCTCGTGGGGCTTGTGCACTTTCCCATTCAAATCGGGCCTCTGCACACGGTGTACCGTGTTACCAGGAAGTACAACTTGTATTCTTCAACGCGTAAAGCATAAAGAGTTCCCCCCAACGATGGTAGACAGAGGGAGGGGAATATCTGGGTTTTGGATCCCTGTGGGTCCCCCCCATGCGGGCAAAAACCAGTCAGAGCTGTTGTTCTTTTGCATTCCATTTTGACTATCAAACCTGGGCTCAGAGGCTCTATTTGCACTCAACACAGAACTGTACTAACTTGTTGATGTTTGTCTTTAAACCCAAAGAAACTGAGTCAGCCTTTAGTAAAGCACTCATAGCTCAGGATATAACAAGAACAAGAAAACTCCGATAAGTTAAGACTTATTAACTACTCCTCCGGATTGAAACTATACCATTTTTTTTATTTCCCTTAAACTTCTCTTTACTCTGGATGTGTTGGGTACCAATTTACATAGAGTTCCCTTAAGTGTATTCTGAACTTGAATTCCAACCTTAGAAAGTTGGACTCTGCAGCCGTCGTTTGTTTTGTTTGTTTCAAAGAGGCTGAGACGATCCCAGATCAGACTCGATGAGGGAACCTTTGACACGGTGGCTCGGTTCCTGCACCCGTACGTGGCCCCGTCCAACACTGCTCTAGATTCGGCCCTGTGCTTTGTGTTTGCTGTGTTCGGCAGCTTGCTTGTGATTATGTGTCACTGTTTGCTCTGTGTCTGCAGGCGGGGGCAGGGCTCCTGAAGCGGAGCAACCCCCAACCGCCTTTGAGTCTGCATAAAAGGCGGCCGTGTCCAGCCGTGTCTACATTCATTCTTCCTCTCCTCTCCTCCTCAGAGCAGGCAGACCACAGACCTCCAAGATGACATCTACCACTGCCTACAGGAGCAACTACATGAGCTCTGGGGGAAACCGACTGGGTGCCAGGAGGGCCCAAAGTGTATACGGCGTAGCAGGGGCCCACGGGACTCGCATCTCCAGCATGAGCGTCCCCAGGAACTACTCAGAAGTAAGTTTTTCCGCTAGTGGGGCTGGAGCAGGAGCCGGAGCTGGAGCTGGCTTCAACCTGGCCGACGCCATGGACATCTCCGACAACAAGAAGTTCACCATGCAGAACCTGAACGAACGTCTGGCCTCCTACCTGGAGAAGGTCCACAACCTGGAGAAGGCCAACGCCGAGCTGGAGGCAAAGATCAGGAACTTCCTGGACAGCAAGACCGCACCGGCGGGCCATGACCACAGCAGCTACAGAGCTGCCATCAGCGACCTCCAGGACAAGGTGAGGCCCTGCAGAAACAAATTCCAATACAAGGTGACATCCTGTCCTCCTCGAGGGTTTGGATTTATGGAAGAATCCCATAATAACCACAGAAGAAAGGCATAAAATAATCACATTTCTCTACACACGTTTAGATTAGAAAATAAATAAATCATCGTAAACCTGTACTTTTAAATTTGTCTTCATTCTGGATGTGTTCTTATCATTTTATGCAGATTTACTCAGAACACGTTGTAATTTATTTGGGTTTGGCAACAGAAATGAACATAAAACGTTATCAAGATGGATCCATGCGTGTTCATCTCAGACTTTAAGGGGTTAACGTTTCAGCTTCAGGTGGTACACGAAAAACCGGGTTCAGGTTCACGAGACATGACAGAATAAGGCAATGAATCAATGTGGTGATGGTGAAAATTAGAGAGAGGAAGATGAAGGTTTTTATGACGAAATCTAACACGAGCAAAGCAAAGAACACAAAAGCCGACCAAAAGGTGAGATCATGTGAAAGATTTTCATAAGAAAGCATCAGAAAGCCGAGACGCTCCGTTTAGAGGACAAAGACCGGAGGCCAAAAAGAGAACAATCGGCAGTAACTGGAGAGAATAAACGCCTGCAGGCTGAATTCAGCTGCATGCATCCAGGTGGAGCCACACCCAAAACAAGGCCAGCACGCCAGCCGGGCACAAACGCAACCAGCAGCCTCCATTTTACATAAAACACAAAGGAGAAGAGAATCCACGGACACCATCCCAGGCACATTTGACTCCGATTTGTTTGATCGTCCCTCAGCAAGTGAAGCTACGTCACATTTAAACACATTCAAACAGATTCAGGATGAAACATTTGCCAAGACGTCAGCGTGATAGTTTCTAAAATGATTTTTTTTTTTTTTTAAGAACACGATTAGAAGTTTTCTCTGGGGTTTGTTTGTTTGTTTGTTTGTTTGACTCAGTTTTTTTTTTTTTTGTCCGTCTGCTTTTTTTCTTCTAAAGTTAAGAATGTGGGCAGTGTGGAGGATTCTTTGGATAAAATCGCTTCAACATCGTGAGCAGGGTACCTCCAAACTCAAACACCCCTGAGCGTTCCATGCTTGGCTCAACACTTATCAATCAACCCGAATATCTTCCAATTAATGTCCTTGAGATGTTTGGCGTCCATGACCGCTCCCATCGTTAGCAGCATGAGTTGAAATGAAAGCGAGCTAAAACCAAAGTCAAGTATCTCCTTCAATCTATCCGGACAAGACAGACTGATGACATCACACAACACGTTTTCAACTTCCAGAAGCAGAAAAAAAGTCGAGACTCCATCTAACCTCCATCTCCGTTTCAGATCCTAGACGCCACCCGTAACAACGGAGCTCTGTACTTGGCTATCGACAACGCCAAGCTGGCCAGTGACGACTTCAGGGTCAAGTGAGTAAAGTAGCAGAGTACATGGAGTATTTTACGCTGTGCTTCAATGCAAAGTTTAAGAACTGAGAAAGTTCAGCAGAGACGCCTTCTTTCGTGCGAGTATTGACGCAGCCGATGGTGTGCAGGTACGAGAACGAGCTGGCCATGCGTCAGTCAGTGGAGGCCGACATCGCCGGGCTGAAGAGGGTGCTGGACGATTTGACCCTGGGAAGGTCTGACTTGGAGATGCAGATCGAAGCGCTGAGGGAAGAGCTGGTCCACCTGAAGAAGAACCACGAGGAGGTGAGCAACCCGGCGTCCTCTGCACCGCAACAAAAACGCAGCTGAACAATCTGTGATCTTGTTCAAAGGCGATGTGTTAATCTCCAGTGGCATTAGAATGGTGGAATTAGTGGGGATTGGGCTCAGTTCCTATTGGTTCCAAACGTCTTTAACCATCCATGACCGAGTGCCAAGTCTGATCTGAGGTCAGGTACCAACACGTCGAGATTTGGCATCCGAAGGGGAGCGTGTCTTCCTCACATGGAGGAGAGCACTATGCAGGCTTCCACGGACGGATGGACGCTAACTTCAAACGCGTGTTTCTTTCCAGGACCTGCTGGCTCTGCGCTCTCAGATGACCGGTCAGGTCACCGTGGAGGTGGACGCCGCTCCTCAGCAGGATCTGGCTTGTGTTATGGCTGGAATCCGAGAGCACTACGAGAGCGTCGCTGCCAAGAACCGCAGAGATCTTGAGACCTGGTTCCAGGCTAAGGTAAGACCGAGTTCGGCAATCTACTCCATTGCCTTCAGAGTTTAGACTAAAAAGTCACCATTTTTAACTTTTTAGGAAGTAACTACGACTTGTTTCCCAGAATTTGGTGTGACTCTTAATTACTGGGTCCAGAGATCCCGTGTGGACTAATGACCGTCTTTGATTTTCTGCCCCACAGTCCGAGAAGCTGAACAAAGAGGTGGCCGTGAGCACAGAGACCCTGCAGTCATCCCGGTCAGAGATCACGGAGGTCAAACGTTCCCTGCAGGGCCTGGAGATCGAGCTGCAGTCTCAGCTCAGCATGGTGGGTGACCCCGACGCATCGCCGGCCCACCATGATCTCTGGAAGAATGACAGCACATCACTTCATGGTCTCTGTTCTGCTCCACAGAAAGCGTCTCTTGAAGACACCCTTGGTGACACCCAGGAAAAGTATGCTAACATGCTGGCAGCCTATCAGAGGCAGGTGATGAGCCTGGAGGACCAGCTGACCGGGCTCAGGGCTGACCTAGAGAGGCAGGGGCACGAGTACCATATGCTGCTGGACATCAAGACCAGGCTGGAGATGGAGATCGGGGAGTACAGGAGGCTACTGGACGGAGAGGCCTACATGTGAGTGAAGTCGATCCTGAGCTAAGATAAAGTTGTTGTCTGTAAAGGTGTTGGGGGCGTGTCTGTACTTTGTGGTACTATAAATCGTTTCACGCTACGTCGTGAATGTTTGCCGAGCCACAGAGTCCGTTTCTTTCCGTCCACGTACAAGTACCGACGTTTGAACGTTCTGATGGCTCCCAGCTCGCCTCTCTGATCCGTCTCTTCTTCCCGTTCGCCTCCAGTCCGACCGTGTCCGCTCCCAAAGCTAAAGTGATGATCATCACCAGGGAAGTGGAGGAGAATGAAGAGGAAGCCAAACCTGAAGCTCCAGAGGAGGAGTGATGTCAATACCATCCGGAACATCAACAACAGCTGGAAAGCCGGGAGCATCAGGAGCAGCAGTCAGTTAACAGCTGGCAACGTCCGCAGAAATAAAAAAAAAGCAAATAAAAACATCTGACGTGCTGACAGAATGGCCTTTGTGTGTTTTCTCTTCGCTTTACTCATGTACACGTTAAAGTTTTCATCTGACAGTACAGTAGCTTTGTAGCTTTGTAGCTTTGCCTGAATAGAACAACCAGAAATGATGAAAATAGTTGTTTGGAAGCAGGAACGTATCATTTTTTTCCTTTTGTCAGTGGTTTAAAAATGGAGCCGCGTTGTCTCGGTTTCTTGGTCGACCAGCTAGGCAAACTTGCACAGCAGTTTTTATCTTTTTTTGGGAGGGGATGCTTTGTAGCAAATTTGAGCTGTTTGCAGATATTGAGCATCGACTTATTTGACCGACCCGTGACTTTATATATTTCTGATTCTGAAATTTGAACCGTTGTTGAACTTTTTACTTGAATCGTTTCGCAATGAGGCCGTCAGCCTCTTTGCTGCCTGCGGGGAAGCCTTTGAAGAATATCTGATGGGACAGTTGTCAAATATTATTAACATGTTCTCAGGAGACCACATTTGTTTCTTCGGTTCCAGGACGACCGTTTTGTTTTGTCGTCATTCAGAAGCAGGAAGTTCTCGGTCACCCTGCTCTTCCAGGCTTGGAGCCGCGAGCGATCGTGAGGGTTAATGGAGACGCATAACTGAGTACTAACTGTATATAAGTGGAAATCTATAGTAAATAGCATCACCAAGAGTAAGCACGTAAATTGAAAAACTACAGAGCCGAGCACAGAAGCCAGCGGAACGCCGAACCTGACTGAGCAGTGATGATCTGACAGCAAACTAGACTAGGACAGATCCAGGTTATTGATCCTTAGAACGTTTTCAAGTAAGACTTCAACAGTGTTGATTACTGCACTTTGGTCATGGAGAATTAGAACTGAGGATGTAGAACCAGGATGTAGGTCAGGATGGCACACGGAGATAGAATGTGGATAAAAAAAACCAAACAAACATATGATTGAAGATTATTCTAAAGAAAATGAAAACAGGGCTAAGATGATCCGGATCAGGAGCAGGCAAGGGATCGGCAACAAGAAGGCAGTCCACGAGACAAATGGATCCAGGGACTCTGGCAAGAGATGAGGTTTCTAAAACGGTCCAGGGTTTGAAGGACCATCATTCATCCAATCCAGTCTGAGGCTTACAGGGTAGAGAGTACCAGTAATAATGATAATCATATTTACAAGGAGGAAAATAAAAATCAGATGGTAAAAAAAAATCTCACAAAATCAAACAAGAAACAAGTCGTTGTTACATAC
The DNA here is from genome assembly GCA_900303265.1 of Brotula barbata. Taxonomy (NCBI): domain Eukaryota; kingdom Metazoa; phylum Chordata; class Actinopteri; order Ophidiiformes; family Ophidiidae; genus Brotula; species Brotula barbata. The sequence continues at coordinate 13,189 of OMNV01016169.1, read as the reverse complement.
AGTATTTTGTTCCAGAAAATGGTTTTGGTAAGGCGCTTGGGGCGATTTTGTTCAGTGTGTTATTAGTTCTGCAAATAACTTTCTATTTTGAACAGTTTTCATGGCAGATTAAAAGAATTTGTCCATTTGCACGGGCGCGTTCAGGTCAATAGTTAGTGAGTTAACTTTGAACAGAAGGATTCATTACAGTGTCATCGATTTCAGAGGTACTCCAGAAAGTGATTCTTATGGACTTATGGATCAGATAGTGGAGTAAAGAGACCGTGTTACTGTGAAAGACCTGCAGAGGAGGTCTGACACCTTCCTGTTTCCAGGAGACCACCCAAGTTCTAGATTAAAATGTCTTAAGCTTTATAACAGAATCTATCTATCTATCTGTCTATCTATCTATCTCTCTGTCTGTCTGTCTGTCTGTCTGTCTGTCTATCTCTCTGTCTGTCTGTCTGTCTGTCTGGCTGTCTGTCTAACTTTTACCTCGGTGGGATGTCAAACAGTGCGTCCCTGTGGTTATGTGGTAACAGGTCATCCAGCCCCCTGGGTCGGTGGAACAGGTTAGTTAAGGTGGCCGAGAGGTAAAGAGGAACAATAAAAGTCTCTAAAAGAGTTGAAAGAAGGCCAGCTTTAAGACCTACCCCCCAGGAGGCTGCTGAACCTGGACACATGGATTCTCCCGAGAAGCTCTGAACGGGGAAACAGATCTTAGACTGTACTGGACCAAAAGCCTACCCATCACAATAATAAAGCAGATCAAAATCAGACTGTGGTAAAAACTGAAAAAACTGAATCATGTACTTACACAAAAGCTTGATCAATTTGGTAAAAAATTAACAACAGGATCTTGAGGAGACATCGGTTGATGCGTGTTAGTTTCACGTTTAGTTATTGAACAACAACAACGAAAGTAGAGGCGGTCTTGTCCTCTGTTGAGGTGAGGTCCTTTGAACTGGGTGCGGGTGGTTCTCTTCCATCGTTGTATCGCTTACGGCACTGTGCCGGCATTCTGGCGATGCCAGGAGACGAGCAAATCAGTTTCAAATCAGTTTCAAACCCCTCGCATCCTGTACCTCACTTGCATAGCTAAATGTGCTTGGCCGCGCCTCAGAGACCAGGACGCAGCAGTGCACCATAGATCGGGTAAATAGGGCCCATGATGTCATCGTCAAAAAAAGCTCTTCGATACAGGTTGTCTCTTCACATAAAATACATTTGTGGTTTAAAATTCTATCAAGCTGCCTAGGAGTTTGGTGATGGGGGGTCATTTTTGACCCAGAGAACAAGGTGTGTATGCAGAATGTGAAGACAACACAAGAGTTAAGTGAAAACACACCTGAGGCAGCTTCATGAGGTAATCAGCTCATCCCGACTGGTTCCAACACCACAAGTCAACGCCATCTCTCCAGGCTCGCAGCAACAAGCAGCTAACTCGACACACACCCGTTTGACGGGTTCGCGCTCTGTGTCCGTTCACTACCCTCCCTCAACATGCCTCCAGGGGGCGCCAATGGAGCGTAATGATGTAGCGGTGGATTTTTTCTAATGCTGTCACGCCCGTCTCATTACTCCCTCTCATAATCGCTGCTCAGCCTTCCTGGCTACAGAACTGAGTTTTATATCATATCAGAATCACAAAAAGAAACAAAAGCACAAAGATGAACGTGTCAACAAAAGTAAACAAACTGTCAAAAAAGGGAAAGGGGAAGGACGCCAGTTTGAAAACAGTTTAATGAGTACTTTGAGATTTCTGAAAATGATTTGACAAGAGAACCCAAATCTGGTTCTGCACGAACAGTACAACATCATCTGCATAAAGACGGATTTTCTATTGTTTGCGGCGGCTCAATAAAAGAGTGAAAGAGGGAGTCGTCCGGCGAAGAGGCCTTGTTAAGACGTAGAGTGCAGTCATAAACTATCCTGGAGATGTTTCATGTTTAATGTTGAATCTAATGTGTTTACTTAAAGCCTGGTAATGTTTCTGTTATCCGGGAAGCAGGTAGGAACAGGTTCTATGTTTGAAGTATATAATCTCATCTGACAATATTAGAACAGCGTTTATGTCTTCTGGGTTGTTGATTTCCTTTTGAGTCAACATTGAATCACTGGTGAAGGAGTCTGTTCGGCACAAGTACCCGAGGGGAAAGGAAATGCTGTATTTCTTGTATCGAGCTGGTTCAGCCGCCAGGCATCAAGACCGTAACCCCTTACGAATACTTAAAATTTTTCTGCTTTTTTCTTGCTGCTGATGCCCCTGATTCTGATCAGTGTCTTTCTTGTGATAAACCTTCGTTAATCATTTTTTTTGCGTGACTTTTAAAGCCACGGATGTTTGAACGAGAGTAGACGGAGTATAATGAGCATTCGTAAGTGTCTGTGTGCGACCGTGTGTGCGAGTGCGTGAGATATGTAGTGTGGTGGGTGTGGCAGAGAGAGAGAAAGCGAGAGAGAGAGCAGATAAACAGAAGAACAACAGCTGTCTATATACATGGATGTTAATGACGTAATGACATTCACGCGATCAGAGGGGTTTATTCTCACATTATAGATTTATCGTATTATGGAAACGTGGCGGACGTCTAAACGTGCATGAATCCCTCTTTTTATCATATAAAACAGGCTGCTGGGACACCGAGTCCAGACAACATTGACGGTGAAAACGTGACATCATAAAAAAGAATTTCATTTTCATTGGTCAAGCGTGTAGGATCACACACAGGAGGTTTTTTTTGTTGTTTTTTGTGTTTTTTTTGCCACATGAAAGTCCCTTGCTTCCATCAAAATGCACAAAATCTTTTTCCACAAATTTACAACATTTACACTTGTGAATGTTGTAAATTTGTGGTAATACATTATATATAATAAATATATATATATAACTACAATTTTACTGTATTATAATTTGTATTTATTATTTGAATAATATTGCTGATGAAATGTTTTATTGATTTCATGACATGAAGGACTTAGATAGATAACAGTCAGTGGTCTTGTTTTTCTCATTCTGGTGCAAACTGTAGAAGAATCATATGAATAATAATGAGGTCATAAATCTTTTTTTGCGGCAGCAGGAGGCCCTCCGCTCCGTTTTATTGAGTTGTGTTCGTGCAGGCTGCGGAGGTTTCGCTCCAAATTGCGTTGGATTCTTGTTTGTTTCTCGTTTGATTGGTGAATCTCGTGACTTTCTTTGCGGAACAGGTTTGCGGAGGTGGAGCCGGTATGTGAGTGAGAGTGGGAGCCTCGGGCCGTGAGCGTGGCTTGACCGGACCAGTCCGTCGAGAATCCAAGCATTTCGTAACATCTCTGGGACCTCGGGCTGCTCCGCGGGGCGCAGAGATCAACCAGGTGTCTCCACTGATGGACAAAGAATGGAGAAAGTGCAGAGGGGCAGCTCTGTGACTGACGTCTATGAAGCCATCCGACCTGCTGGACCTCTGCTACCTTGGGCGTGGATCCAACCTGTTCACTGAGTGGCCAAACCCCTCACCTGTCCACCTCCCCCAGTCTCGTCTCGTGGATAAAAGGAGCCGTCGTCCCTTGCTCTTCACTCAGCTGTCTCCTCTCAGAGCAGAAGATCACTCCAGCCTCCACCATGACCTCCTTCTCCACCCGCAGCAGCTACATCACCTCCACCGCCCCCATGAGGACGACCCCCCTCATCGGCTCCAGCCGCTCTGTCGTCCTGAGAAGCGGCAGCGTCTATGGAGGCGCCGGAGGATCAGGCATCCGTGTGTCCCAGGCCCCCGGCATTGTGTACTCCTCATCCTCCGGCCTCGTCGGCTCTGGCCTCAGCCTGGCCGATGCCGTCGACATCTCCGACAACAAGAAGATCACCATGCAGAACCTGAACGACCGTCTGGCCTCCTACCTGGAGAAGGTCCACAGCCTGGAGAAGGCCAACGCCGAGCTGGAGGCAAAGATCAGGAACTTCCTGGAGAGCAAGACCGCACCATTGCGCCACGACTACACCGCCTTCAACGTCAGGATCCATGACCTTCAGGATCAGGTGAGCGTAAACGCTGAGGCCAACTTTTCAAACTGTCAATCCATGGGGGCCCAGAGTGTGTAGGCTTCAGGTCCAAAACCCAAAATAAAACCCCACAATCTTTAACTCTATAAAAACTAAAGAGGATCCAGGGGTCTCTAGGGTCTCTAGGGTCTCCAGGGGCTCCAGGGGTCTCTAGGGTCTCCAGGGGCTCCAGGGGCTCCAGGGGCTCCAGGGGCTCCGGGGGCTCCAGGGGCCAGTCAGGCGTATTTGATGTCCTGGACAAAATAAGACAAAAGTGATGCTGGAGGCAACACGAACGACTAAAAGACCTTCAACTTTCATAAGAGAGCTGATGAGTAATATGAAAGTAAAAAACAAAAATGTGAGGGAGTTACAGATATTTAAAGACGATCCATATTACAGAAATGAGGTTGATATGACCAAGAAATGAAGAATGAATGGATGTTAAAGGGACCCTGATGGGTGCTGATGTGGTCTAAACACAGACAGGAGCTGTTTGTCGTATGTTTGCTGCCGCACTATTTGCATTGCAAAGGGAGACAAAGGTTAAGAGACAAACCTGACTGTCATGTCCCCCAGTGGGTGGAGTCAGACATAAAATTCCTATTCTTTAGGTCATGTAGTATGCTTTTTTTTCTTGATTTGTTTCTTATTATTTTTCAGTGCATTTTATTTGCCCTGACTTGATTCTACACCTGCGTCGCTCTTTTGGTTTGTTGTTTGTTTGTTTGTTTTATTCCCCGGAGTTGGAGTTGGAGTAAAAAACATTTTGACTGATTGATAGAAGAAGCTGTGGATTTGTCAGTTTCAAGACGATTGTCTTTGTTTCTCCTCCTCTCAGCTCCTGGCCGCTGCTCATGGTAACGCCGCCCTCATCCTCGCCATCGACAACGCCAAGTTGGCCACAGACGACTTCAAAATCAAGTAGGCCTCAGACTGGTTTCAGGTTTTGCAGATTGTTGGCCATTATTTCCTGTCAGTGGAAGTCATTCCGGTGTTTTCCAGGTACGAAAACGAGCTGGCCATGCGTCAGTCCGTGGAGGCCGACATTGGCGGGCTGAAGAGACTCCTGGACGAGATGACGATGAACAGGAGCGACCTGGAGATGCAGATCGAGGGCCTGAAGGACGAGCTCATCATGCTCAAGAAGAACCACGAAGACGTAGGTTCAACATCCCCTCGCTAGTTGAGTCGAGTAGTTGTTGACCAAATTCAGTTTCGAGAGAGACAAAAGACTTGGAGGTTTACAGAGTGAATCCAGTCCAATGTGGTGGTACTCTGTCAAACACTCTCTTCCCGTGGACAGATGAAGTGATGTCGATGTGTTTGTTTCCAGGACATGTTGGCTCTGCGCGCCCAGATGACAGGCCAGATCACCGTGGAGGTGGACGCCGCTCCTCAGGAAGACCTGTCCGCCGTCATGACCGAAATCAGAGAGCACTACGAGACCGTCGCTGCCAAGAACCGCAGAGACCTGGAGGCCTGGTTCCACGCTAAGGTGAGACCGCCCCTCAGAGGTGCCTCAGGGGAAATTATTTCCAGAGGGGTTCGCCAATGTGCGTCATTTCCTTCATCGTTTACACTTAAGTCATGATCTGCCATATTTTAAGCCGCATGCGTGTTGAATGTCGGACGTATACGAACATGTTATCGGTTCACGATCTAACCATCCAATAAAAGCTGTCGTGTCATTGGACGATCCACAGACCACTGATCTGAACAAGGAAGTGGCTGAGCAAAGCGAGAGCCTGCTGTCGACAAGGACCGAGATCACAGAACTCAGGCGAACTGTTCAGAACCTGGAGATCAAACTGCAGGCTCAGATCAGCAAGGTGAGCACAGCTGTAACATCACAATATTAATGCAAGAATCAAATACAATTTACAAGCTTTTTAAGAGGACACAAAAGTGTCCTGACTTCTTGGATCGTGTCTACAACCTTTAGTGAGATCCTGCAAATATATAGACACCACTGAAAATTTAACCTCTTTGGCAGAAGTAATGAAATAAATTTGCTCCACTGCAAATGTTCGAGCACAGGTTTTAGGGTAGAATGAGGTTTTGTAGATGCTGTCTTCAGAGGACGCACCGCCTCACCGTGTCCATCCCTCATTTCAAAAACCAGAAAGGAGCTGTGGAGCTGACGCTGGCTGAGGCCAAGAACCGCTACTCTGCTATGCTAGCTGGCTACCAGAGGCAAGTGGAATCCCTGGAGGATCAGCTGACACAGCTGAGGGCTGACCTGGAGAATCAGAGAGTCCTGTACGTAGACCTGCTGGACCTCAAGACCAGGCTGGAGCTGGAGATTTCAGAGTACAGGAGGCTGCTGGACATCGAGGCCAAGAGGTAAACAAGTTTGTGGTTTTATTTGCAGACGATGGTCTGCTGTATGTTGGAAAATAAAAGACTAGAAAGGCAATGAGAGGATCAAAAAGGAGCTTCAGTCCACAAATCCACGTACAGGGGACCTCTGGTAGAAAAAAAACTACATCCTCAATGTTACTGTACAAGCTCTATCTCATTTTTCATACTGATAATTGTTTGAAGAGTTCACATTAAATGAAACGTTGCTGGAATAAAGTTGAAATATTTCGATAAAATAATCAAAGTAGGTTAAGATTTGCAACAGCTTAGGAGTATCAAGTGATTAAAACCTTGGCTGTTTGTTCAAATATAATTGCTTAAAATAAAAAAATGAAATATTCAGGAATATTTCAGGAATCTCTTTTTCCCCAATTGTGGAGGGCTTGAATACTCAATTGTAGTACAACGTCACACAGGCTGCAAATATACAAGTCATTTGAGGTTTCCTGTCTGTAATGAGCTTTTCTCCCGTGTCTCCTCAGCTACCCCGTGGTGACCACCACAGTGGTCAAGGACTCTGCCTGAGCACAGAAACCAGCACAACCCGGACCCTCGGACATCTGCCAGCTTGTTTTGACCGATGCCCGTTTGGGTTTCCTCAATAAAAACGAGGTCGAATGATATCTGGTTGTGTCGTTGCTTTGATTTCTCTGACTCAAGGGATGATTGATAAGTTCTGAGCCTGGGTAGAATAAATCCCGAGGGTGGCCGTTACATTAGCTGCCTCCAGAAAACGACTTCCTGACTGGTGAAAGATCTTGTGCTCCACGGTCAGTCATGTAGGGCGCAAAACACCCAATGAGAAGACGCGCAGTGTGAAGGAGTCATGCGAGGACATCCAGGTCAATATTAGTCAGACTATTTGGTGAATGCGTGTCTTCTGATACCACGGCGTCAGTGACCACGTCAATGGATTAGATTCATTTCAGCTGCAGACACTGTATCTGTAGTCTAATATCATGTTAGCTGGGCGGATGAGGTTCCTGTCTCTCAGGTAGAGGGGAGGAAACCTTCCTCCCTACAAAAAAAACAGCACTGTTACCATCCAGCTTTTAGACAATCCACGTATCTGCTGATCTGTTCCACAAGTAGTTTATGAAACACATGACAACACGCGGAGTATCTTCATTAGGTATGAAGAGAACGGTTAGAAACGACAGACGCCTCAGATCGCTGCTCCCTGGAGCCTCTCGGTCAGGACGCAGGCCGTGTTTTCCCAACATCAGCAGGCGCGTGGGGAGCCGCGATGGTTACGAGCCGGCGTTTTGGTTCCAAAAGACACCGCGTCAATCAAAAAGGAGTGCAGCTGTGGTGAAACTTAACTGGTCTTTTACAGGACCGGATGCAGGAACTGGCGTAAAGTTTCTACTTCCAACACAGCACGTCTCAATGGGGGATTTTAAATGATAATCTCTCATTAAAATTTGTGGGGTTTTTTTAAAAATCAAAATTAAACACCAACTGTCCATGTTGTCATTTGACAGTGGAAGATTTTTCATAAATCACTTGACGTGCCACTCCTGGGAAAGTTGTGACAGCATGGTGGACTTATACTGACACACGAGGAAGTGTTGAAGCGCGAAGAGGAAGCATGAAAACTGCGGCTGCGCAGAGCGTCCACGGGGCGCCAAAACACACGAGGACACAAAAAGACAGCTGAGCTTCATTTTCACCCACAGTTTTTATTTTTTTTTATTTGTTCTGGTAATGCAACTTTGTCCAGTAAAAGACGTAGGTTTCCATCTCAGCTCTGAGCAGACACACACACACACACACACACACACACACACAGTGAGTCTTCCCCCACCCAGTAACTCTGGTCTGCTACAAATATATCCATCATACATTATTTACACACACATACAAAGATATACAGAAACGTGTGCTCAGGGGAGAAACACACACACGCACGCGCACACACACACACATACACGCACGCACAATTTGGAAGGTCACGTGGGCTCGTTTTTGGAGTTTGCAACGTCGGACTGCTGCACACTGAAAGACCTCCAGCTAAGAGGAATCGATCCCCACGAGCCCGGAATGCTTTTGAACTGAAGAGAATCAGGACAAAACCCGTCTTAGAAAGACCAAAGAAAACTTTAATGGAATGAAGGAGAAAAGTTTTCAAAAAGGAGATTACACGGAAAAGCTTTGAAGTGAAATGATGGAGGGATGAAGAGAGGACGAGCGGCGTGAGCGCTTCAACCAAACATCCTGAGACAAACGTCTTCGAACATCAGGCCAGATGGAGAAATTTATCCTGCAATTTACAGACCACAACTTTTGGGGGTTTTTGAGCCGTTGAAAAACTTGAGTCTCGTTGAGTCTCATTTTCTTGCTATGGCTCAAGCGTTTTTTGTATTTTTTGGTTTTCTATGTTGCATACGCGCTCTCAGCTCCTGTATACCACAGAGGAAAATCGTCATGAATCTGCAGGTTGAAGACGGGGGAGGGGTGGGGTTCCCATGTCAAGCTGGACGTTTTTGAATTTTGTTTTTGCGACGGCTCGGCGCTGGCTGCTCGTGCCGCCACCGGCTCGGCTCGGAGGGCTTTCCGGCCTTTCAGTGTGCAGCGTCACGCTCATTATGTTCCTCTCGGTTCCTTCCTCGGCCTCGGACACTCGGCGACGCCCCCCCACTCGTGTGACATCACAAACATCCGAACAGGTTTCAGCTCCAAAAATATGAAATAAATAAAAACTCTCAAAGCAGCTTGGCATTCACACAGAGTTCTGTTTGTAAAATCTCATTCAGACTGGTCTTTGTTCCCTCTGAACCTCCACCCGCTGTGACGGCGTCAAAGTAACCATGCAGTTCGGTTGCAGTCTTTCCTGTTGTTTGTTCTTCTTTTCTCCTTCTTACTCTTTTTGGAAATGTTGCTGCTCTCGTGTGTGCAGCGAGTCGCCTCTTGGATCCTAATCCTTCCCGGGATCAATTTGTTCCACACTGATGGTGTTCGTATGCTTTGTATTCTCTTTGCTCATAACCATGCAGTTAGTTGGACTATAGATAAATAAATACATAAATAAATAAATGAATAAATAACAATAATTTAAAAAAACTTGACTACACGATGACATATTTTAGCTTAGAAAGATCTTGGATTTTAGAAACAGGCCTACCGGTGACCTTGTTCCAGGTTTGTGGTTTACAGGTACAGACACAGGGAGTGGTACAGACAGAAGTACAGGTAGAGGTACAGGTACAGATAGAAGTACAGGTAGAGGTACAGACATAGGGAGAGGTACAGGTACAGATAGAAGTACAGGTAGAGGTACAGACATAGGGAGAGGTACAGACATAGGGAGAGGTACAGATAGAAGTACAGACACAGGTAGAGGTACAGATATAGGTAGAGGTACAGGTAGAGGTACAGACATAGTTAGAGGTACAGGTAGAGGTACAGACATAGGTAGAGATACAAGGTAGAGGTACAGACATAGTTAGAGGTACAGGTAGAGGTACTGGTAGAGGTACAGACATAGGGAGAGGTAAAGGTAGAGGTACAGGTAGAGATTCCATCTTGCCAGTTACTACTAATGTTAATTTGATCTGTAAACCTGCCAGCAGATTTACGGAGTGAAGTTTGCAGGACATGGACGGGTGGAGGATGTAAACTCTCTGTGGGTTGGACACCAACGACATGCAGCGGCGGTTTGATTCCAGCCTGTGCCCTTGGCTGCACGTCATCCCCCCCTCTCTCTCTCTGCCCTCTACTTCCTGTCGGCGTCTCGACTGTAACTATCACAATCAAGTTGGTGTTAATCGGATGTGGAAGTTTTTAGTTTTGAGCGTAAATAGGATCCAAGAGGCAACAAAGATGTCTTTTTGGTCTTCTTTTAGCTGGGTAGCTTCTTCACCAACAGGCTCCCATTTCCTGCATTCCAGCTGCTCAGTGATGACATCAACAGAGGGGCTGAGTGGATCGTGTGAAACTCCGCCCAGATACAGAACCAGGGGCGCTGACTGGTCCGCTGTCTCTGAACCGACTGAGTCCAGTTGCATGTTTGTCCGTCGTCAAGTAAGTCCAAAAAAAAGAAAAAGATAGACAAAACCTGAAAGAGAAGAGAAACATTCTGTAGTCCTTTTATTTCTTCGCTTTCACCTCACAGAGCCACAGGAATCTCAACTGCAATGACCCACTTCATCGAATCAGGCTCCAGTGCTACGTTTGAGTCTCCACCCCCGGCTGGGTGTTCTGGTCCCGCCCCCTCTCCTTCAGGGACACGCTGATCTCCTCCTCCGGGTCGTAGTAGTAGAACTTCCTCAGGTAAGCGATCAGAGGCCTGCAAGGAAAAAAACCCCATGAGGAACGCTTGCTGTGATTGGTTTAGGAGCAGAAGCACCGAATCGGCACGGCACGGCACGCTCAGTCAGCTTTTTGGCTACGGTCTGCGTCTGAAACGTAGCCTTCGGGAAAACAGCTCAATCTGACAGCAGGAAGTGTGAAACTCCACAATAAAACACCGCACATTTAGACTCGCGCGTGTCTAGCACGTTCGCAAAACCAGTACTGAATGACTTCTCTGATGATGGTGATTAAAAAGTGCTTTTATTAAATCGGGCAGCTTTGGATTGGATTTCCTTCTCCTCCCTGACGGAGGAAGCGGACTGCTTTTCATCCTCTGCGAACGCCGTGACGGCTGCAGCTCCGCGTCTTCGCCTAGCTCAGCTGCAGCCAAGTTAGCCACGTTAGCTCAACTCTCGACAATACCATGGATTGGATTTTTTTGGGACTTTGGCCCTTACAGCGCAAATGACACAACTTCCTCACTTGAACCTCAAAGTGAGTCCCAACTTTAGCTTCAAAACCAGAAGCTGAAAGCTGGGAGGTTCTGAGCAACGGTTTAAAAAGAGAACCCATTTATTCCTCAGCTGCACATGGAGACGAGTCGTCTGTTTGTTTGGGGCACAGGTCACCGTTGACGCGTGGCGGAAAAATGAGGCAGGCAACGGTAAGACACGCTCTTGTGCGCGTCACTCTTTGGGACCGTGGACAAAGACAAGGACAAATTGAAATGTTTACATGGGCAGCGGCAGCTCCTGGATGTGGTCGATGCGGACCAGCTGTCTGATGCAGAACCGACAGAGATGCTGCAGGGATTTGACGCTGCTGAACCGGGACACGGGGTACAGGAGCTGGACTGGAGTGGGAGGCAGACCTGGGCCAGACACACACACACACACACACACACACACACACAATGTGACTGTTGTGCCACAAATTCCACCCAAGGTTCCTGCAGGTTTCAACAAGTCACCTTTGAACAGACTTTGGGGGAAGTGAGAGGCTGCTACTGTACTGCAGCGTTTCCAGGCCGGACATTTCTCCCAAACACACTTCGACGTTATCGCAAATCACGACACAGAAATCACTTCATACTCCAACACATTTTTAAGACCTATCAAAGTCAAATTCTGGACTTTTCAAGGCCCTGAAGGAACCGTGCCCGCCTTCAGTATCTTAAAAAAAGAGTGTTGAACCGTCAGCTCAGTGTCTGCTGGACCTACCGGGCACTCTGGACCGCAGGAAGTACAGGAACTTTCCGTTTTTGGAGTGCATGATGGCCCTCTCGATGAACTCAACCACTGAGTGGCAACGATCCTCAAACTTTGGATGACACCACAGACTGAAGGTACCTGAGACCAGACAAAAAAAAAGAAAGAAGAAAAATCGGACTTAGGTAGGACCGTGAATACTCTTGGACGACTGCTCCCTTGGAGGAACCTCCCCACGAGAGGAGCAGACCTCAGACTGACGCAGAAAAAGGTCGATCAAACACTCGTGACACCGTCTGCTTTTGGAATAACGTCTCTCTCTGTGCTGCGGAGAAGCTCAGGACTTATCAATCAGTGCAATGGACAGTCGGTCTGTTTCAGCAGAGCCGGCCCTTGACAGGGAAAGTCCCCTGAAGCCTGGACGGCTTGAAGGATTCCACTTCAGCTGACTGAAAGACTGGAAGAAGACTGGAAGTTATCTGGTAAAGTTTGGACCCAGACATCTTCAGCTGTCCCGGCTGAACATGGAGACCCTCACACAGCTTCAGCTTGGCCCCAGTTGACTTTGTGTGTGTGTGTGTGTGTGTGTATGTCTTACCCCTGTAGTGCTCCATGCGCGTGTGGTGCGTGACACTCTGGGACCTGAAGCTCAGGCTCAGGATGTATCGGGGGTCTGAGCTGTCCCGAACCAGGAAGGAGCCGTCAGGTTTCCCCTTCAGCTTCATCTCTGCATCCTCCCAGTTCATCGGACCCCAGTACCAGCCACACTGTACCAGCCACACACACACACACACACACACAGGTCAGCAGTGTGACAAGGTTTATCGTCTACCTGAACCCCACTGATGTCACTCTGGGCCCCTGAAGGAGGGTCAGACTGAGGGCCCGGGGCCACAGGGCCTCACCTTCTCCAGCTCCCTCAGGCTGGTGGCAAAGCTGCTGGCGTCCGGTCGGCTCAGGGGGCAGCGGGGGGCCAGTCTGGGAGGGAGGAGCTGGCTGTCCGGACGCAACGGCACCGGCCTGGGTAAACCACGAAGGAAGGTGTCTGCATCCACACACACACAAACACACACACACACACACACACACACACACACACACACACAGACAGACAGACACGCACACAGACACACACAGACAGACACGCACACACACAGACAGACATGCACAGAAATGCGTGCGCACGCGCACACACACACACACACGGACTTTAATATATGAATGTGTGTGTGGTTGTGCATACTTTGTGGGTGTGTACATGTTTGTGTGTATTTATGTGTGTTCGTCTCACCGTTCAGGCTCAGGCTGTGTTGGATGGTGCTGA